>PVIA01006555.1:0-22137 GCA_004024845.1 Tonatia bakeri | reverse complement strand
TGAACCAAAGCATCGCAGGTTCGATTCCCAGTCAGGGCACATGCCTGGGTTGCAGGCCACAGTCCCCAGCAACCGCACATTGATGTTTCTCTCTCTCTCTTTCTCCCTCCCTTCCCTCTCTAAAAATAAATAAATAAAATCTTAAAAAAAAGAAATTGGAAGATTGGTCTAGGAAATCCAATGTATGAGTCATCAAAGATACAGAAGGAAGAACAGAATAAATGAAAATGAGAAAATTGTCAAAGAAAGGAATCAAGATTTCCTGCAACAGAAGTACTTGAGTTTTTAAACAGGCCTACTGAGTACCCAGCACTGAGAATAAAAATATTTAGACCAAGGACCATCATAAAATCTCAGAATGTCAAAGTTAAGACAGAATATAAGTCTTCCGAAGTTGGGGAAGAGTACCATACAAAGGATAGGAAGTCAGAAAGACAGCAGACTCAACTGAAGGCTAAAAGATAATGGAGCAACGCCTTCAGAATTCTGTAGGAAAATCATTTTCCACCTAGAGTTTTATATCTAAACTACCAATGAAGCATGAGAGAAGAATAAGTAGATATAGAGTTTCTCTATAAAATATATACTTCTCATTTGGTCTTCCTCAGGAAGCTATTTACTGGAGTACATGTTCGATCAGGACAAGGTGATTATCCAAGAAAGAAGATGACATGGGCCCCAGGAATAGATGGCTGCCACCTTGAATGTTGACATGATCAAAAATTTTTATAAACTGTTGAAAAGATAAGAATGAAAGATTGTGGGGCTGGTGAGTGGGGTATATAAGAATGTTAAGCTTTCATAATCTCTAGTAGGAAGTCATTGTAGAAACATGTCTCTTAGAACAGTTAGGACCTTTGCTAGTTGTGCATAAGGATTACATGCAGGGCTTATTAAAACACAGGTTCCTGGGCCCACCCTCAGACTCTTTGATTCAGGATATCTGGGGTGGTGTCTGAGAATCTGCATTTATAACAAATTTCAGGGACTATACTTAGAGAACCTGAGAGATACAGAAAAGTGAAGGAAGAATGCCCCCCCCCCAAAAAAATCAGTTGGAAGTATTTGTCTCTAAGTAGTAGGAACAGAGAGAGTGATATAAGTGACTGCTTCTTCCTTTTGATATTTTAAACGACAATTGACCCTTGAACAATATGCGTTTGAATTGCACCAGTCTACTTATGTACAGATTTTAAAAATAAATATATTGTCAGCCAACCATATTCCTGAGTTTCACATCCACAGATTGAACCAACCACAGATGGTAGACAGCATTTTCCTTCTGCAGTTGAGAATCCACAGATGCATAGTGCCAACTGTATGCATTGTTCTATAGTATTTCATATAAAGGACTTCAGCATCTGTGGATTTTTGGTGTCCACGGGGGTCCTGGAACCAATCCTCCATGGATACCGAGAGACTATAGTAAAGTTTTTGGGCGAGTCACAAGTTATATACAGATTTTCAACTGTGTGGGGGTTGGCACCCCTAACCCCTGCATTGTTCAAGGGTCAACTATGTGTCCTTTGTACCGTATGTTTTGATATTAAATTTTTGTTATGTCCTTGCACCTAAATTCATGCTCTTCACTTACAGTAAAGACTCTTGGGCTCTCATGCAAAGCCCATATACTTTTGTTTTTCTTATAGCTCTAACAAAAGATATTAACTGGTATAGGGACAGAGACACAGCCATCTGAGACGTAAAGGAGCACAGAACAGCACACGTGGTATTTCGTGAGCAGGTTGCTGCCATGCTCAGCACAGTGCTGTTCTTGATATTTGTAAGAATTCTGACTCATTAAGAACTGGTTAAGTGTCTGTTTGGTATATTTTATTCAAGCAAGTAAGAGAAATTAATATTTTTAAATTTTATTTCAAGATGAAATATGCATCAGTTATGTAGAAAAATTTCCTTCTGTGGAATACCTCACTCCTAAATTAGGTATTACAACATAGTCGTTTAGGTTTGTAATTTACCCTCATCATGTTGTATGTGGCACTTGGGAAGAAATGCATGTTATTTCTATCTCCAATGGTTTAATTAAATAACTCATTGTCTTCTTTCAGCTCTGCTCCAACTTTGGCTGAAGAACCCATCCTGAAGCAGAAGTGTTTACTGACAACTGAGCTCTAAGTGATTGCCTCCTCCTTTACTGGAGGAGGAATATTTAGCTGGAAGTAACTGGAATGTTTAGCTCCCTCCAGAGGTTTCTCCAGAAATCAATTTCTGCTGAATGTATTGGATTCAGGAGGTTGCCCTTTACTTGTCTTGTAAAAAATAATTTGCCTAGATTTGACTTCAGTTCCATAAAAGAAGCAGCTACATTTTTGTCTGACTGGAAGGGTGTAATTACACTGCATATTTTCCCAAATGAGGATATCTGGTCTCTTGCTTTCTTTAATTTTATTGACGTTTTTAATTCCTGAAAGAAGGGAATTACTTTCCCTGTGGTTTTCCCTCAAACTCTTGGCTCCATCTAGTGGTTGTAATTGTTTGTAATGCCTCCATAAGGTGGCAGTCTGGTAGTCAAAGTTATTTTTTTCTCTAGTATCAGGGTGAGAGTCCTTAACCTGATGGAAAAATTGCACTTTTCTGTGCATTAACTGGAAATAAAGAATTTAGTAAGTTAATTAGGACATTATATGGGTAGATGAAGTGCTAGGTTTTCTTTTTCTTTTTTTTTTTTACAATTATCACAATATTAAAAAGAAATTTAGAACACTAGAGGGTTTTCAGATGTTGCCCATACTTTTGAATTCTTACTGGATTGGCTTTCTTAGTACTCCCAGTTTACATCAAGGTAAGATATACCTTGGGAAGAGCTACAGAGCAATCAATTGCCTGCATTTTTAGCTCTGCCTTCCTGCAGAAAGCACTGTTATACACAACACACATTTTCTCTAACTGTTCAGCCCAGAGGGGTAGAGTAGGCTAAGGAAACCCTGAGACATTGACCTTCAGGCCCCCATATGTCTTCCTGAGCCAGGTGGGGAGTGCAGCCCTCACAGACAGGTAATGGAGGAGCAGCACGGCTCTCCCTGGGCTGTCACTGCTCCATGCAAGTGCTGGTTGGGACATAAGCTCCATTTCCTCTTAATATAAACTGCATAAGTTTAGAAATTACAAACAGAAGAAAGTGAAACAAGACATACCAGGACAGAAATAGAGAATCAGGGCATGGGGGTGTCTAAAGTATACACTACATACTGGAAGAACTCACATCCCACATTAGGAATTTTATGTTAGTTTTTAAAAAATCCTCTAGAATTTCCTCATCACTTTTGGTCTGCACAAAACAATCTGGATGTTAAAGTGGTGCATGCCCATTATAAGAAAATAGAGAAAAGTGTAAAAATAACCACATGAAATTCCAACACACAGAAAAACACTATTTAGCTTTAAATCTTAGAATACATAATGCAAACCTCAGTTGCTGTTGGGAATGAAGATGATGTGGAATCCATGTTGGTAGAGTCATTGTTAATCCCGGTTGTCAAGGACTGATGTTAAACTATACCTCCTGGAATTTGTTGTTTAGTTTTCTGCCCTGTGATATATGTGTAATTAAGTGCTAATTTGTGCTGCTCGGCATGAAAGAATATTCAGTTTATGATATTTAAAACTCATGGTTTGGACTTTCCTGAGCTATTCATTTGCTCAGACAAACACACGGCAGCATCTGATTGGAAAGCTCAGGAATTTTAATCTGTGCTGTTTCCCAGGAAGCTGTGGAGACTGGAAACCACTTTCACACAAAGCATTTTTGCTGAAGGGAAGAAAATTGGCACTTCTTGCTGTTGACTGCCTTCCCTTAGCCATTATACCAGGCTTGTGAATTTCATTGGTGGAGCTCTTGTCAATTCTTCATTGTAAACAAATTTTCTTGCAGCTGTAAATGACACTTAGAACGAGGGGCTTGACCCAGGACATACTGGACTGTACATCAAATTTTCAGTGTGCTGACAACCCTGGGTGTATTGAAAGGTTTAAATTATACTTTTAACTACAGAACGACCTAAGGCATTACTAACTTGGAAGGCTTAAATTTTCCATCCAATGTATAAAGTAAGACTATCTTCATTTTAAACTTTTTATAATTTAGGAATTAAATTGTCGAAAATACTCTATGACTTTTGTGTCTTTAGGTACCTGTATTCTCGCCAGTCCAAATATATAGAGACTTTCTTACAATTCATGTGAATCTCCAGCTAAAAGGAAATTTTATCTCATGTCCTGATATGAAGTGGTAAACACAGAAGTGAACACTTGAATGATGAATTGGCCCTGACAGATCAGCTATACCTTTCCTGTCATATCTGCTGTACCTGTCATCCCAGAGCTGCTGTGAATCTCATCTTGTTCTGCTTACTGGAGAATGGAGGGAGGGAGGGAGGGCTGGGGATATCTGTGAATGTGTAAGGTAGGGGAGGGGAGAAGTCTGCCTCTGAGGAGAGGGAAACGCAAGGGCGTCAGTACAGGATGCTAGCAGAGGAAGTGTTGAGATAATGCTGGCTAAGAGGGCAGGCTGGTTACACTGAAGTGGGAAGGACAGCTGTGGTGGCTCTACAGGCTGGTGACCTTCCGGGTATAGTACCTCATTCCAGAGGTTACAACCCACTGCACATCTATATCATCTGATGAACTAAATAAAGGTCTGATCCTCTGATGAGGGAAATAGCCCTATTTACTGTTCAAAATGACTGTGAGTTGGGCAGGAAGTTTTTCTGTATCTAGATGAGGTTCTCATTCAATAGCACAATATACGTAGGTAAAAAGAAATAATGACAACGGTTAATTCAGTTAGGAGTAATGAGAACATCTTTGACAAGAGCAAGAACAATAGCTTGCTTGAACACTCCAGCTAGAAAGCTGTTCGCATTCCTCCAGTGGAAGGCAGCTTGGAGGTGATTTATAGCTGAGGTAGCCGACCCAAATCACAAAAAACTACACAAGGCTGCTTGAGCCACAGACTCAACTACTCTGTGGTTACTTTCTTCCCAGATTTTCCAGTACTGGTAACTGATTAAGAATAACAGTGTGACTCTGGTAATTCATTAAGAATAAATAACCTGTGACTAGGAGTGGATTTTAGGCAGGTGCTTAGAAAGTGGTGGTACTTTTGTTCTCTTGCCATTGCTTTGTTGATCTGTGAGGTGTTGCTGTCACTGCTTTCTAATGGTTTGCTGAGTGTACTGCCCTAGGAACACTTAACTCGTGCCCTGCCACAGCCAGCCCTGGCAGAGCAGGAAGGACATGAACTAAAAAGCAGTCTACTCTCCAGCCCTGGCAGGGGGTAGGGGGCAAGAGTTGGCCTGGTGGTGTTATTGGTAGGTTTCAGCTTTCTGCCCTAGACTCTTCTTCAGAACTCGAAGAAGAGATCCTGTTTCTTACTAATTGTTGGGAGTATCGCTATTGTGCACAAAGGAGGGCTGGCCGCTCTTTCATTCCTGCCTTCCTGGAAACTACTGAACAAAGAAATGATTAGGTTCCTGTGATCTTGATAAATTTAGACTAGCAGCTTTCCTGAAATGTTTATGTTGTTTTAAGAAAATTCTTTTCAGAAATACAATATTCCTTGCAGTCTGCTAACTTTTTGTCTTCTTTTGCACAATCCCAGATGTTCTGTGGACAATTCAGGATGAAAGCCCTGGGTGGTGGCTGCATCATGACTGCTTATTCTCATGTGCTTCTCAGTTCTGACAAAAATGGGCCCTCTGCCTTCTCTCTTAGATGAGCCCCAGGATGAAAGCGCCAGTGTCACCCCAGGAATTTTGTTGCAGCAGGACTATTTGGCAGTCACTTACAAATCTTTGATATTTTTCTATAGGTAAGGACCTTGAGTAACAAAGTTCTTGTCTTCCCATTTAGAGCAAGGGTCAGGGAATGTTCTTCAAAAAGCAGGGGTAGTTAACATTTTACAATTCACCCTGCTCTGGTGCAAAAGTAGCTGAAGCAACAGAAAATGCCTGAGCACGACTGACTTTCAGAGACATTTCATTTACAAAAATAGGTGCTGATTCTGATTTCAAGCTTTGTAGGTTGGTAGAGAGGCTCCCTGGGAGTCAGGGAGTTATTCAGATACATTCTTTAGCATCATCTGTCTCTGGGGCACCTGACATTTCTAGATGCTGGGTCTTCCCTAACACATGGACAAGATATAGTCATAGGCCTCCAGCTCTGTGGGTCTTTGTGAGAAGTCACCAGTTTCTCATTCATCTTGCCCTTAGCCTTTTAATTGCTTAGAAAGCTGGAATCTTCTGTACACTAAAGAATGTACACTTATTTCTATATAATTTGTCCTTTTCTTCCTCTCAAAACTTGAAACACTCTGGTTCTTGAATGATCAGAAGAAAGTTAGAAGCTTTTCATATTCTTAGCCAGGATAAGGAAATTTGTTAGGATAATACAAACATACCCTAAGCTGAACTCCACTGTGCTAACATGTTGGTAGAGTTGTGACCCTTTCCAGTTCTAAGAGGATCGTAGGTCCCTTTATCACATTGCTTGGGACAATTAATCAGTCACTTCCCAGGATTTCTTTTACCCGAGAGGCATCTTAGCACAGATCCTTGGCTCTTTTTATCTTCATATCTGAATGGGAGAGACAGTAATTAGGACCTCACTAACCATTTTGGGTTTACTTTTTATATGTGTAAAGCTTTGCAGTAGCTTTTAAAGTGAAATTTATTTTTACATCAAGTGCACTGTTCACCGATTGTGTCCACAGATGTGTGTGTTAGAAGCACCGCACTGAACGGTGAGTTTGTGTGCTGGAGTTACTGCTGCAGCTGTGCCCACAATAAAGCTTTTGTGAAACACTTACGTTTCTACGAGCCATCTCTGTTTCTTGGAAGTGTAATACCGACACGGCCATTTTCTTTCCTCGATAGAACTGTTAGATCAGAGTTGCAGTTAATATGAAGATAGATGAAGGAGTGAACAGAAGTCGTACCACAGTCTGGGGCGTTCATTTTAGTATGCTTGGTGTGAACTTGGGAGTAGAGGCATTCAGGAGTTTAAGAACCTCGTTGGTTATATACAGCATATCCTGGAGGTCACAGTGGTCATTCCCAGGGGCAGCCTGGAACAGTAGAAACACAGCTCTGCAACTTAAGAGACCTGAGACTAGACCAGTGTTTGACAAGGCTATGCCTCTGTTGCTTTTCCGAAGCGACCCGTTCAGAGTGTGGTGCGACATCTGCCCCTCCCTCCCCACCCTCGGGCTTCTCCAGGTGCGCGTGGCACATCCCCATCCGCCCCTCCCCCCCACCCTCGGGCTTCTCCAGGTGCGCGTGGCACATCCCAGTGAAGACAGTGCTGCCCGGTGGTTCTTCAGGACTTGCGCTGGGCAGTCAGATACCGCTGTGGGGTGTCAGCCAGGCTCGTGAGAAAGTTGTCTTTCCCCTCTCCCTCCTCTCTCTGCCTGGAAGGCAGGCAGCACTGGGCCTTTTCCTAAGAAAAGGAGCTTTTTTAGGAAAAGGTATGCAGGGAGAAGCAGGAACCTGGGCTCAGTCACCTGTGCTGGGAGCTCTCCTAAATGGGATTCTCTTGGCAATAACCAAACAAAACCATTTTGCTTAAATTGGTTATTTGTCAAGACTTGACAAATGTCAAGATATAAGATGGCAGTGTATGTAAACACAGCTCGCCTCTGCACAACCACATCAAAATTACAACTAAACTATAGAACAATCATTCATAGTAAACTATGCTGTGACTGGTAGCAGGTGCAGAGACACAGAACAGGCTGATCCTACACCCACGTGAGGCAGATAAGAATGGGGTGGGACATCTAGGAGAGAAGGGTCCCAGCCCAGGGTTCTGGTGCCAGGAAGAGAAGTTGCCATAACTTCTGGCTGTAAAAACCAGTGAGGATTGACGCTGTGGAAGACAAACTGCTGGACTTCTGGCAATTCCTCTTGAAGGGCCTGTGCACAGACTTACCCTGACTCACTCCCTCTGAGCTCCACTGTGGGGGCAGCAGATTGAAAGGCATCAGAGACACACAGGGAGGAACCGAAGTGTCGGCATCAGTGCAAGAGCTGGAGGAGCAGCTTTCTCCTAGACAAAAGTGCTGACAAAAGCCACTGTTCCTGTTCTGAGCCCTCTCCCCACAGAATTGCAGAGCCAGCAGGCGGGTGCCATATCTGAGGCTCCATCAACTTTCCCATGTGAATGGTTTGTCTTGGCCCATGTTTCAGATTTTCATAAAATTCTCGTGTTTGAGGGGCAGCTCTCAGTAAGTTGCTCCAGGCTCAGCACTAGCAGCAGCTGGCCTTGGTTCACAGCTTGGCCTCACCTGGGCACCTCCAAGCCCAGCACAAGTAGCAGCTATCTACAGATTACTTTGCAGCTTACACTGTGTGAACCCAGACAGAACACAAGCATGGCTGACCTTGGATGTGCCAATAATAATCAAGGCTCAACTACAACAGGAGCATGTACACAGCCCACACAGTGGGCACACCTTTAGTACACAGTTTGGGTGACTGGGGAGGCTGCACTACTGGACCCTACAGGATACCTACTACGTTAGGCCACTCAACAAAGGCTGGGAGACATAGCAGCTCTACCTAAGGCATGGAATCAAACAGGGTAGGGAGGTGCCAAAATGAGGAGACAAACATGGCCCAAATGAACAACCAGAACAAAACTCCAGAAAAAAGAACTACACAAAATGGAGACAAGCAAAACTACTAGATGCAGAGTTCAACACTGGTTATAAGGATGCTCAGTGAACTTAGTGAGAACTTCAACATTAAAAAGGGCATGGAGACCATAAAAAAGAACCAATAAAAAATAGAGAATCCACTAATGAAAACAATTTACACAAAATCAACAATAGAGTGAATGAAGCTTAGAGTCAAATCAGCGATTTGGAATTTAAGAAAGAAACATCCCATCACAACAGCAAGAAGAAGAAGGAATCCAAAAAAATGAGGATAGTGTAAGGTGCCTCTGGGACTTCAAGCATACCCACATTCACATCATGGGGGTTCCAGAAGAAGAAGAGAAAGAGCAAGGAATTGGAAACCTATTTGAAAGAAATAATGAAAGATAACTTCCCTAGCTTGATGAAGGAAATAGACATACAAGCCCAGGAAGTGCAGAGAGTCCCCAAAAAGATGAACCCAAAGAGGTCCACAACAAGACACATCATAATTAAAATGCCAAAGGTTAAAGACAGAGAATCCTAAAAGCAAGAGAAAAGCAGTTAGTTACTGATAAGGGAGCCCCCATAAGACTGACAACTGGTTTCTCAAAAGAAATTTTGCAGGCCAGAAGTGACTGGTAACAAATATTGTATGTGATGAAAGGCAGGGACCTACAACCAAGAGTTCTCTGCCCAGAAAAGCTGTAATTTAGAATCAAAGGACAGATAAAGAGCTTCCAAAAAAAAGAAAGAAAAAGCTTAAGGAATACATTACCACCCAACCAGAACTATATGAAATGTTAAAGTGTTTTCTTTAAGAAGATCAAAGATCTGAACAATAAAATGGCAACAAATACATATATATCAACGATTGAACCTAAAAAACAAGCAAGCAGAACAGAAACAGAATTACAGGTACAGAGAATGTTTTGATGGTTGCCAGATGGGAGGAGGAGATGGGGGAATGGGCAAAAAAAGTGAAGAGGTTAAGGAGTACAAATAGTTACAGAATAGTGATGTGGATATAAAGTACAGCATAGGGAGTACTTTAGCCGAAGAACATGTATGCATGACCCATGGACATGGAAAATGGTGTGAGGATTGCCTGAGGAAGTGAGGGTGGCTGAGAGCAGGAAAGGGGGAAAAATGGGGACAACTATAATGGCATAATCAATAAAGTACAATTAAAAAGAAAGAAAACTGGTCCAGCAAGGGAAAAGCACTGGTCCAGGTTATAAGCACACGAACTCAGGTCTCAGCTTCCATGGGACTATCCTCCAGGCTACTTCCCTCAGTCAGAGTTACCACAAAGGGTAGCCACACTTTCTGCTGCACCCCTGAGGCCCTTTCTCCCTGGGTCCAGGATCTCCACTGGAGAAATTTCTTCGTTTCAAATGTCCATAGCCTCAAGCAAAACCTCTCAAAATGAAAACCACAGCATGGATCTGGAGAGACCCACATACTTCTGCCATCCTTCAAGGCTACAGAGTCCTGGAATAAACAGCCCTTCCCTCTTATTGGGTTGCAGCCAATATTTTCTACCTCGCAGTGATCTCTCCACATTCACCCTGGGATCCCAAATACGCCTTGTCCCATCCCTTCAAGACCTCCAAGTAACAGCCAGCTGGTGAACAGAAAGGATGGGTGTTTGTAGGTAGTCCCATGCTGCGGTCCAGCCGCAGCTGGGTCAAGGGTCTCCTGAAGGTGAGTAAGGCGTCGGCGATGGGTAACAGACGACTCAGAAGACGGTGAAGCTCTGTTCCGTTTATTGCAAGTACAAACATTTTTATATTTTCATTTTAGGCAGTGATTAACATTTGCAATTAGGTGAAGCAGGAAGTTTTCTACCCAAATATCTGGTCATGCTAATCTAGTAACCTATTAAATGTGAACAATTAGAAATAGCTATATGTACAGAATTTGAATATCTTAACATATACCTGAAGAACTTTTCAAGAATTTTGTCACAAATTCTCTATTAGACATATAACAGGTATACCCTATAATCCTCAAGGGCAAGGGATCGTTGAACGTGCTCATCAAACGTTAAAGACCCAGATAACTAAGTTGCAACAAGGAGATAAGTATCTAACTCCTCATCATATATTACAACATGCCTTATTTGTCATCAATCACTTGAATAGTAATGAACAGGGACTTACCCCTATGATGAGACATTGGAATCAGAAACCCCAGCCACAGGTAATGGTTAAATGGAAAGATTTATTAACAGGACAGTGGAAAGGTCCTGATGTGCTATTGACACCAGGGCGAGGATATGCTTGTGTCTTTCCTCAGGATGCAGATGCCCCCATTTGGATCCCGGACCGATTCATCCGGCCTGCACCAGAAGCGGAGAATGCCTCCACCCCCGTACCCAATTCCTGATCGACGCCTAGGAGAGCATGAGCCAGATTCTCTGATTCCGAAAGTTGCCAAGCTTCTTCTCTCATCTTCTGCTCAGCAACTCATCACACCCCAGGCAAAAACCACCCAGAGGGCTGAGCTTCCTACGTGGGGACAAATCAAGAAGCTGACATCTGAGGCCACTAAAATTGTTACTTTAGGTGGCCATCACCCGACTCCTGAAGCGATTTTTCTTGCTATGATTGTTCTACTATCTGCTAAGGTAGTTGCTATTGAGGCTACTCAATCTTATTGGGCATATATTCCTAATCCTCCATTAGTTCACCCCACCACTTGGGGAGCACATAATTTAAAGGTCTATACTAATAATACTGACCTTCTTGGAGGAACTTCAGATTCTTTAATCCCTCATAAAATAGTGAATGATTTTAGTTATGAGAAATGCTCCGATGATGCACCCCTTTGTTTTATAACAATTGGAATGCCCCCCCCACCCAGGCGGCTTACCTATTAATTATAGAACTTATATTACTGATTCACCAAATAAGAACGATAATAGATCTATTTGGGCATTGAATTTAGTATCTTTAGGATATCATTCCTATAATGATGCTGCCAAAAATTTAACATCAGATTTTAATTTTTTATTAGAGTCTTGCCAAAACAAATATTTTTAAAAAGATTTATATTGGAAAAATATTAATAAGCAAAATGGATTTCCTAAGTGGTTAGATTGTGGTTTTCCTCATGCTGCTGTAGTTCACACTCCAGTAGGCACCAACCTAACTATTTATGATTTTTCACTTTCTTCCCCAGAATATAATTATACAAGTTATATTCTTAATAATAATATCCACTTGTTAGAGTGGCCTACACTGGCTCTCGTGACTGGGCCTTCCCTCATTCTGCCAGTACCAGGGTGTGCCCAGGACCCTCACCTTGAGGCTCTGTGCTGAGGGCTCACATTATGCTTCACTTGCTCCAGATGTCCTGAGTGCATCCTAAGATCAGCCCATTTCCACTGTCACTACCCTTTGTGAGGCACTTGGTAACTGTCTTCCCTGGTCATAAAAACTAGTCCCTGCCTGCCTCTGGGGCACTTGGCACACTGCCTGGTATGCAGGTGGTGCTCAAATATTTGGTGAATGAATGCTGGATTGATTAAGCAATCACTGTGTTTCATGGAACCTGCCAGGCCCTTAATTTCAGTTTCCCATTTTTCTCCTTACCACACTTCTATGTTCTCACAAAGAGCCAGGAAGCCTGGCTGCCAGTGGGTGTTGGACCAGGAGCTTCCCCAGGTCCGTTTTGATACCTGGATTCATCTCCCAAACCTCAGGCATTCACACAGTCACTGGGTGTCCTGATTTCCCTGGGACTGAGAGGGTTCCTGGGACCTGGGACTTGCTGTGCTAAAGCCAGGACAGTCCCGGGCACCCAAGGAACAACTCGTCACGGTAACAGACCACCTTCACAATTTGCCACATCTCTGTGTGAGTTACATAGGATTTATCACTGCATTATCATTTTCTCAACTTGCTTTTACATGGCCTCAGCCTAAAATGTAAATCACTGTTGTGATTGGCTTGTTATAGTTTTGCTAGTGTGCAGTGAAATAAACACAATTATTAAAATGATAAGTGGTTCACTTGTGTATCACAAAAAGCCATCCCACACTGCCCCCAGGTGAGCCTGCCCACTTTGGAAGCCCTGGCCAGCCCTGTGCTTCCCCAGACCTGGGGCCTGTTCTCTGGCCTCTGAGCTCCCCCGGGGAAGCACTTGCTGGCCCTCCTGTCACCTGCTTCTGCATGTCAGTGCTCACTGTGGTGTGTAGGTTCTCTCCCATTATTACAAAGATGCCAATGACTAACCCATTAACAAAGTCTGTGTGTGTGTAAGGGGTGCTGGTAAGCAGTGTTTCTGGAACACCCAGCTGGCACTTGTCACAGTCGGGGCATGAATCCTTGTCTGCCATGGCCTATCTCTGCCAGAGCCAAACAGGGCCCAGCTCCTTACAAAGGCCAGTGTGACCAGGCTAGCCTCGGAACTCTCTGTCAGCCACCTTCTCATGCAAGGGGCTGAGATCTCTTGTCCTGGGTCCTCTGACCTCTGCCTCCACACTTTCCATCATCCAATGGGTGCCTACAGTCTAACCAGCCACGCCCACCAGTCCCATCCCTGGGGACAGGGCAGGGAGCTCTGCCTCAGTGGAACACACGCAAGACTAACTCACCTTGCCGTTCAGTGTTAGAGTCAATGCACATGGCTTCGCAGAGCTCTCTGACTTGTTTTTCTGAGCAGGGCTCCGCTTGCGGTGAAATGAGGGCGGTGCCTAGAGCCCATCCTGCACTTGCACAACTTGGCAAGTAAGTGTCTCCTTACATGTTGCACCCAATGCGCCTCCCTCATCACCCGAGCTTGTCCCTACTCCTGAGGACTAGATGAGGTGCCCCGGTCTGAGGGTGGGACTTGGCTCACCATCATCACAGCCAGCCTACTTGGCACTGTCATGAACACCTCCAGACCTGACTGGGGAGCCTGGGGATTGCAGTGAGCATGCTGACCTGCAAGAGACCCGCACACCCCCACCACCCCACTGACAGTCACAGAAGCTGCTACTTGGAACAGGAACCCAGAGATGCTCAGGGGTCTCTTCCAGGACCAGCTGGCTTTACAACTACCTGCGCCATGATGTCCTTGGGGCCATAGAGGGGCACAGTATCACTGAAGAGGCCTGGTACAGCTGAAAAGAAAGTTTTCTTCTCCCAAATCACTTCCAGTTTGCATGAGTGCAGTCCTTATAGGGGGTGAGGCCCACTGGGAAAGTGAGAGAGAATATTATAGAATTGGGTATTGGCACAAATGTGCCAGAGTTTATTCACCATTAGGGAGAGGTAAAACCAACTCTGCTGGGTACATGGTGAGGAGGGCACGCTGAGGTTTTTTGCGCTGCTGTGGTAAAGGCCCTCAGAAATGCACCTTTTGAAGCGATTTTCATGAGGAAGAAAGAGCTCCTAAGACCAAGTTTGTGTGGCACTTGCCCAAACAGGGGCCTGACACCTGGAGTTCCTTTTGCAGAAAGAATATCTAAGGGGCAAAAGGTGGCCAAGTCGCCTTCATGCACAGACTTAGGGAAACTCAGACATCTGTGTCCGAAGTTCAGACTGGCAGAAGACAGTTCTGTGAATCTGGGGCCGAGTAAGAAAGGGCTACGTATTTTCTGTGAAAAGTGCACTTCTCTCAGCCCGCACAGTCCTGAATTCCTTCCAGGTGAGGCATTTACACTGAAATGTTCTCCCTTGAAGAAAACGCGCTGGAGGAAACATGTTGTACAGAGTTCCTATCAGTTCTCCTAGGATTTCGTATGTTCAGGGTGTTTTCAATGCCTGGTCCAGGGGAAGGTCCTGGAAGGGAAGCTCCCAAGACAGGGCTGTCCCTGGGTCCTGGAGGCATTCACTGTCCTCTCCCCCAGGTATGGGGTAGGGCCCCTGAGCACCAGAACCTGCACACCTGCTCTATGCAGCCATGTCTCAGGGCTTTGTCTTTCTAGTCTCTGCTCCGCTCTCTAACACCTGGAGCCGCTTGGTGGCTCTTCCTCTCCCCGCTCCTTCCCCACATCCCCAGGTCTAGGCTCTCCAACTTGCCTTCCCAATCTCCCAAGGGGCCACCCCAGCTTTAGGTTTAGATGGGGCGTTCTGTTGGGCCTTGGAACCCTTGAGCTTCCTTTCCACCGGAACAGACACCGGGGCTGCAGACAATGCACCTACTTGGGTCCACACTGTCCACAGTTCCTCTAGCAGATAACAGTGTGTCTAGTCACAAGGCTGATATTTTTAATAGAAAAGGGCTTTAAACACTTTGTTATGAAATATGTCAATACCAAGATGTGCACAAGCATAAGGGCACAATCTAACTCCGTATTATGAGGCACATGCTCCCGTGACCACATTGCAGGACAGGAAACAGAACGTCTTTGACTCCAGACCTTCCTCCCAGGTCCCCTTCCAGACCCCTCAACCCTCAAAGGGAATGCCATCTATGCTTCCCCACACGGCGAGTTTAGTTTTACCTGTTTGTGAACTTCACATAGATAGAATCATACTGGATTTATTCTCTGAACTTTTCAAGTTTGTTCTCATCAGTTTATTCAACAACTTTACTGAGCACCTGGCAGGCTTGCCAGTAAGTGTCCAGCACACAACAGTGAGCACACTCCATGACAGTCCTGGCTACATGGAGGCTGCACTGACCCCACAGGGCTGAGCCCACTTCCAGATCTCCTGGCCTCCTCCAGGTTTTGGGCTCCTGCTTCCTCCCTTCTCTCCAGACTCAAGTAAAGCTGGTAGGTATCCCCAGTTTTTGTCAACTCCAGTTTTTTACAGCTGGATCCCACACTTTTCTCATTGGACTTAGCTCCAAATAATTTTTGGTTGTTTCAAAACATCAATCTTTCCTCAGAGGACAGACGTTTCCCACCCTGAGACTGTACAAAGAATGTGCTGCAGGCAGTGACCCCAGGCCCCAAGGTGCAGAGACAGCATGTGGAGGAGTCTCTGGAGAGCTGACTGGGGTGCGGTTCTACGGGATAGGGACACTTTTCTTACCTCATCTCACACCATCTCTCCCAGTCTGTCCCTGCCTGTAGGCTGGGCTGTTGGTGTTAGTCTCAGCAGACTACTGTGAAAGGCCTCAGGCTTCTGTCTGCCGGTAGGGGCCCAGCATCCTCCAGCTGCTCAGAGCACAACCAGCAAGCTGGCAGAACTGAAATGCTGTCAGGACTGAGTTGTCAGTTCCTGCCTGGGGTTCCGGGAGTTCCCACCTGGTCTGGAAGAGGCCCTGAGCTCCAAGATCATGTCAGGCTCTTGGTGGTGGTCAGCTCCCATGCCACTTGCCTTTTTTGGTCATGTGTACCCTTTCTTGCCCTAGAGACACCTCAGTCTTTTGCTGAGCACCAACCCAGTAAGGAGACCTTTGAACTAGCTGTCCTTGAAGCAAAGTCAGAAAGCCCAGGCTGACATTGCCCTGTGTACCCCAAGCTACAGACTGAGAGCCAAAGCCTTCCCCTGACATTGAAGGCCAGAATCCAGTGAGGTGTAGAGGAAACCTGGGATTTCCAGGCCTCTCCATCCATGAAGGCCACCTCCACCTCCAGGATTCTTGGCTGGGGGACAAGGCCAGGTTCCAAGAGAAGCTGATGAGCCCCCAAGACCTACGTGGTCTGCCATCCCAGACAGACCTGTTTTTCTTGCTGTGATCCAGGTTCCCACAATTCAAGAGTGAAGCCCATTATATCTGGCCAGCAAGGCAGGCAGGTAGACCTTTGCTTTTCTGACCCCAAGGTGCAGTCACTCCTTGAGTTGTGTGGGTGGGGTAGAGCATCTCTGAGGTTCCAGGCTATCCTGTGCCAGGGTGACACATGTCTCCACCAGTGACCCCAAGTCTCCTCACAACCCACGCTAACACAAGGAGATTAAACTCAACTTGAACAACAGAGCTCTTTCCAACCAGGACTGGGGACTGGGTGGATGCCCAGAAGAGGGCCCAAGGCATCAGACCATGAGCCCCAGGGTGGGGGTGTCCTGTGACTTGGGGTACAGAGGGGGCTTGGGGTCATTTCTGGAGCTGTGTGAAAAAGTCAGGTTTGATGACCACTATGCAGAAACTGCAGGGAGGTACCACCCTCCCCTGGCAGCTGGGTATTCCAGAAGGCATGTTACTCTCTGTCACTGAGTCACAAGAGCAAGTGGATCATTAGAAGTCTGTTTCTCCTCTCTACCCTGGACACCTGGGAGTGCACAGTGTGTCGTCGAGCTGATCCTCTGTCCTGTCCACACTGAAGGAGGGAACTAGGGCAGGACCATGAGACACGAGGAGCTTTGTTTCCTACAGTCTGGTCACAGATCTAGAGGGCAGCTTTTTGGTGGGCTTTTTTGCCCCAAGGCTTGGGCTCTGAATGTCAGGATGCACAGAAGGAAGCCTGGGAGCAGTTGGTATAGGCTGGCCTGGATCTCTCAGGGTCCTGGAGCCTACATGGTCTCATCTGAGGTGGCACAGAGGGTCCTGGACAAGGAGAAGGTCCCCTGAGCTTCAAGACAGTGGCCTGTTTGGCAGTGATACAGAAAGAAAGAGCTCTGAGGTCACCTTTCTAAGGGAAGCTGAGACTGGCCCAGCCTGTGAGTCAGGAGTATCCTCAGACAGGTCATGCTGGAGGCCCAGCTGGCACCAGGTCTGGAGAGAAGCCACATGGGTCCCACAAGCCCCACCCCCCACTGTGGGTTGCAGTGCTGCACTCAGGAGCAGACTGCTGAGTCCCCACCCCAGGGGACACACAAGGGGTGTGGTTTTGGACAAATTGCTTTTCTATTGAGGACTGGGACATGCCCATGGATGCTCTCCAACCAAAGTTTCACAACAGCCGGAGCTGGGCATGGTTGGCAACGGCATCATTGCGGTCACCTCGGGCTGGGGCAGGAGAGCTGGCCGCCTTAACTAGTGTTTGCAAAACCCACAGGCAACCTGATGTTTGTGGCTAATCAGTCCTTAAGTAGCCACTCTCCCCACTTTGTCCTCCGTTGCTTCTTAGGACACTCCCATGCTATTGTATAAACCCCACAGATCGTTCTCCTCTATCTGTTAGAAGTACTTTCCACTTGGATAGCACATTTCAAGAATATTCACATGATGACCAAATAGGTAAGATGAGCCTGTCTTGTAATGAAATTCCTTTGCCATGAAGTGACATCATTATAAAAAATATTACCACAGCAAGATGGTTCCCAGCTTTCCAGAACAAAGAATCCCACCTTCATACCTGGGTCATCAAGTCCAATCCAGGCTAACAGTAAGATGTGGCCTTGCCCAAGTCACTGAGATGGTGGCTTCCTTCCAAGCCCTGAAGGAAGTTGATTGAGCCCCAACTCCAGGGTTGTGAGATCTGAAGAGGACCCAGGAAGAAAGACATATCCAAGAGCTCTGCAGTGAGTGACCAGTAGACCTTGGAACCAGCTCCAGAGGTGGGAAGATAGTGCACCTTCAAAGAAGCCAACTCCACTGCTGTCCCCATTTCAGTCTCAGAAATTAGTCAAGATTGAAGGCCAAAGGCATGTGCTGCATTCTGGATATACTTCAGGGATCATTTTTCCTAGTTTCTCCAAGAGTGAAGTCATTAGCCCCCACCCCTGCCCTTTGGCCTTGCTTCACCCAGAGGACTGACAAAGTATTGTGTACATCTGTTCTAATCTGCCTGTGGGCTACCTAATGGACTAGTGCAAAGTGCTCATTTCCATTTCACCCAACTCAGAATTCAGAATGGCATTGATTAAAAATGCTACAAGCCCAGTTACCAATCCTCAGATGACCGGGGTGAAATATCACTGTTGAAACACAATAGACTCCCCAAGTCAAAACTTTTCTTTGGGGAACTAGGATATTCTAAAGCAGTTACGTATATGGATGGCAAGATACACGCTCAGAAAAGATACAAGCTTTCACCTTGGGCTGATCTTAGACTTAGAACCTATTTTTTAAGTGTTAAAGAGGACCCCTAGCACAGAGCCAATCTGCAAAGACTGGAAGAAGATGCCCTTTTTAACTTTTTCTGGTTTTGTTTGTTTGTTGTTTTGTTTGTATGTTGTTTTGTTTTGCTTTGGTTCTTGGAATTCAAAATAATTTCTGTCAAAAAACACTAACTGAACACAAGTTTCCATACCCCAAAAGAAACAGTCATTATAGTAATAGTTTGGAAAAGTTACTACACAAATAGACAACTATATCCTTCAACAACTAAAAAATCAGCAAACCCTGGGGACAGGGGAGAGAATTTGATTTCCAGAGTTTCTACATTGTAATATTCAAATGTCCAGTTTTCAACAACAACAAAAAAATCACAATGCATACAAAGAAATAGAAAAGTACAGCCTATTCAAAGAAATAAAATATGTCAATAGCAATTGCTTCTGAGGATATCTGGGCATCAGAACAGCAAACAAATATTTCAAACAATTGTTTTCACTATGCCCAGAGCTAATGTAAAACATGGACAAAGAACTGAATGAAGTCAGGAAAATCTACGAATGAAGTGGAAATATCAATTTATAGATGGAAATTATAAAAAGAAACCCAACAGAAAATCCAGAGCTGAAAATACAATACTTGAAATGAATAATTCACTAGAGGCGTTCAACAACACATTTAAGCAGGTAGAAGAAAGAATTGCTAGACTTTAAGATAGAACCATTGATATTGAATTTGAGAACTAGAAGGAAAAAAAATGAATAAAAGTGAGCACATTTTAAGGGAGCTGTGGGACACTAGCAAGCAGACCAATATATGCATAACAGTCCCATAAGAAGAGAGAGAAAGGCAGAAAGGTATTTGAAGAAATAATGGCTGAAAAATGCCCCAACTTTGTGGAAATCATAAATCTACAAATCCAAAAATCTCAATGAACACCCAAAAGGGTGAATTCAAAGAGACCCACACAGTGACACTTATAATCAAATGGCTGAAAGCCAAAGACAGAGTGTTGAATGCAGCAGTAGAGGCAATTCACTATGGAAAAGAGATTCTCAATGAGATTAACAGGCAACATTTCATCAGAAAACATGGAAGCTGGAAGATAATGGGATTACCTGTACGATGTGCTGACAGAAAAACTTTTAACAAAGAGTTCTTTATCTGGCAAAACTGCCCTTCAAAAATGAAGAAGAAATTAAGATATTTTCAGAAAAACAAAAACTGAATGAATTCATTACCCCTACAATAAATCCTAAAAGGGGTTTTCAGGTTAAATGATGCTGGACAGTAACCCGAAGCCATTTGAAGAAATAAAAGGGAGCTTCAGGCCAAGATGGAAGCAATGGTAGATCTGCTTCACTTCCCCACACAACCAAAAGAAGGATAACAACCAATTTAAAAATAAAAAACCAACAAGAACTGCCTTAAAACTGAACTGTATGGAAATCTGACAAACAAGGAGTTAAAGAAGAAACACTCATCCAGACTGGTAGGAGGGGTGGAGACAGACAGCTGGGCAGAGAGAATATGAGGCAAGGCAGCGGCTGGCAGATGGCATGGGTGAGATGGCCAATGGTGGATCAGGTGGTCCCACATTTGAGTGTGGATATTCCGGGAGGAACAACTGGGGAATCAGACAGACCACACAACCCAGGGTTCCAGCATGGGAAAATAAAGCCTCAAAATCTTTGGCTGTAACAATGTTTGGGGATTGCAGTCAGAGGAGAAACTGCCAGTCTCACAGGAGGGTCTGTTGGAGGGGCCCACGGGATCCTAGAATGTACACAAGCCTACCCATCTAGGAATCGGCATAAGGGCAGCACCTGAAAGGGCACAACTAGCTTGTGGTGAGCGGGTGAAATGACTGAAAACCAGCAAGAGCCAAGCAAGTGAGTGGCACTGTTCCCTCTATGACCCCTCTCCCACATACAGCGCCGCAATGCAGCAAGTGGGCTGCCCTGGTCTGTGCTGCACTGATGGCTCCGCCCCTTACAACGTAACAGGTGCTCCGAGATAAAGAAATGTGGCCCAAATGAAAGAACCAAGCAAAACTCCATGGAAAGAACTGAGTGACTAAGAAGATAGACAACCTATCAGATACAGAGTTCAAAATACTAGTAATCAGGATGCTCACAGAAATGATGGCATATGGCTGCAAAATAAAGGAAGAAGTGAAAGCTATACAAAGTGAAATAAAGAAATAATATACAGGGAACCAACAGTGAAGGGAAGGAAACCGGTATTCAAATCAACAATTTGGAGAAAAGGGAAGAAATAAACATTCAACAAGAATAGAATGAAGAAACAAGAATTCAGAAAACTGAGGAGAGGCTTTAAGAACCTCCAGGACAACTTTAAATGTTCCAATATCCAAATCATAGGGGAGTCAGAAGAAGAGGAAGAATAAGAAATTGAAAACTTACTTGAAAACATAATGAAGGAAAACTTCCCTAACTGGCAAAGGAAATAGACATACCAGTCCAGGAAGCTCAGAGTCCCAAATAAACTGGACCCTAAGAGGAACACACCAAGACACATCATAATTAAATTATCCAAGATTAAAGATAAAGAGAGAATCTTAAAAGCAGCAAGAGAAAAGGAGATAGTTACCTACAAAGGAGTTCCCATAAGGCTATCAGTAGATTTCTCAAAAGAAACCTTGCGGCCAAGAAGGGGCTGGAAAGAAGTATTCCAAGTCATGAAAGGCAAGGACCTATATCCAATATTACTCTATCCAACAAAGTTATCATTTAGAATGGAAGGGCAGATAAAGTGCTTTCCAGATAAGATCATGTTAAAGGAGTTCATCATCACCAAGCCCTTATTACATGAAATGTTAAAGGGACTTATTTAAGAAATTGAAGAAGATCAAAAACTTGAATGGTAAAATGACAACAAATCACAACTGTCAACAACTGAACCTAAAAACAGAAATAATAAAGACAATGAAAACAAAAATTAAGCAAACAACTAGAATAGGAACAGAATCAGAGAAATGGACATCACATGGAGGGTTTTCAGTGGGGAGGGGGAGGGGAGGAATGGGGAGAAAAGGTACAGGGAATAAGAAGCATAATTGTTAGTCATAAAATAAATGGGGAGAGTAAAAAATGGTATAGCAAACAGAGAGTTCAAAGAACTTATATGTACAGCCCATGGACATAAACTAAGGGGAGGAGGGATGCTGGAGGGTTGGAGGGTGCAGGGTAGAGGGGGCTAAAGGGGGAAAAATTGGGAAAACTAATAGTATAATCAATAAAAGATACTTTTAAAAAAGCAAATTGGCAGAATAAATTTAAAAAATAAACAAGCATGATCCAACTATGTGCTGTCTGTAAGAGACTTTATATCTAAAGATACAAATAGGTTAAAATTAACATGACAGAAAATGATGCTGCATGCAAATGGTTGCCAAAAGAGAGCTACGGTGGTTATATTACTATTAGACAAAAATAACTTTTAAAGTAAAAAACTGGTACAAGAGACAAAGGTTGATGTTAGAAATTAATAAAAGGGTCAATGCATTAAGAAGCTACAATAGTTATGAATATATACATACCTAGCAACAGAACCTCCCCCCAAAAGCAAGAAAATATATG
>PVIA01006554.1:0-95887 GCA_004024845.1 Tonatia bakeri | reverse complement strand
AGTGGAAAAGGGGGTGCATGGAGCGACGTGGGTGACTGCGCATCCCGCTTCGGGACAACACAGTTTGTGTATTAGATGCACTTCAAGTCCGGAATCACGCCAGTGGGTTAACAGTGATTTGCAGTGTGCGTTTTTTTGTTTTTGTTTTTTAAAGATTTTATTTATTTATTTTTAGAGAGGGAAGGGAGGGAGAAAGAGATAGAGAGAGAGAGAAACATCAATGTGCGGTTGCTGGGGGCCATGGCCTGCAACCCAGGCACGTGCCCTGACTGGGAATCGAACCTGCGATGCTTTGGTTTGCAGCCCGCGCTCAATCCACTGAGCTACGCCAGCCAGGGCGCAGTGTGCATTTTTAATGGGGCCTTTCCATGCCTACTTACGTGACTCTGTACTTTTGTCTTTAGACCAGCCCATGTAGCTGTTACATCTATTTTAAAAAGACGCTTCTGCAAATGCTAAAGTTTAGTCGAAGTTAATGGTTATCACACTGAAAGGTTTCCCACGGGAGAGATATAAAACAGCACTCGTCTTGTCTAAGTGTGTGCAGCTAAACAGAGCTCTGAGAAGAGCGCCGGGCACCCCACCCTCCGCCGCACCTCCCGGCAGGCAGCGCACCTCCCGCGCTTTGCTGCCTCTTCTGAAGTGGAGAGCAAAGAACTCTGCAGTGGCAAATGCGAGCTTACCACAGAATAAATTATGTCAAACCCTACATTAGAATTCAACGACTCAATTTTAACTTTCATGATCATTGATTTATACGCACAAAATTTAGCTGTTTGTCTATAATATGAATTCCATGTCACAGGTAGCTGTTTTCCTGGGAACGTACTGAAAAATTAACTTACAAGGACTTGCAACAGGATGAACGGACTCAGGTTCTTGGCTCACCTCATATTTGGGCGTATTGGGAGCATCTGAGTTGTCTGTGAAAGAAACATCTGCTTCTGCATTCAGTGAAAAACCATCAAATGTTTTCATCAATTTATCAAAGCTGTTTTCATCAGGCACTTCTGGATTAATAAAGGACAACGCAGGTTTATCTGTTTTGAGAAAAAAGCATTTTAAATCAGTATAAAGTACCCTAACCCCAAGATTCCTTGACTCTGATAAACAAACAGGGCCCTCAGACCTGTGCGGAAGCAATGGTTTCTAAAGCCACACAAAAACAGCACGGCAGAAGCCAGTCACTTTCTCCGACCCATGGACGGAGGAGTCTGCTCCACAAACCTCTCAGGGGAAGCTGTCCCCGGGGGGCTATGGGCATGAAAGACCCTGTTTCTTCCCTCACACCGCCACCTCCGAAGCCCGTGCTATTTATAAAAAAGGCAGAAGGAATCAGGCTGGTAGGTTCACTGAGCCAGTGTTATGTCAGAGAACGTGACAATGATGGACCAGTCGTCACTCCAGGTTACAAGCCACAGCACATCCACCTGAGTTTTCACTTATGAGGAAACAAAGCCAAAATGTGAATGTCTTATTCTGAAAAGGTGACAAAGCCTTAACTGATACAGCCATCAGTGTGTCTCTGATCTTTGATACCGATAACATTTTACACTGTACAGCACTTGGAATCTAGACACCTATTTGAGCCAAACACTCAGATAAAAATAAAGATGCTGTTTTCATGCAAATATCCTAGGTAAAAATAAAAGAGAAAAAAGGAAATTGAAACCAAAGCTGAACCTGATTCTCAACCATTAAACCAGGAGGAAATAAAGGGGGGAAAAACCCTCACATACTGAAATAAATCGAGATTCCTATGCATGTGGGCATATCATAAACACTTTTGAAATAAAGTATGAGATTTCGAAAGTCAACAACAGTTTCTTTACTTTTAAAGAAAACACGCAGTTCCCTGTGAAACGACCCCAAAAGACACACCCGAGCCCAACCACAGAATGGCTGCTTTGCGTCTAACTGAACAGCACATTTTTCCACCACAGATATTTTAAAGGAGAAAAACTTTCAGAGTTTCACAAAGCATGTCACCATCAAATACTTACAGTTTGTAATGTGAATGCAGAAAATAGATGGATTGATCTGGTCAACAATTTTAAATACTCTCTGAGGTGGGTTTGCTGTGAAATTCAATGAATACATGGCTGCTTTTTGGCTACAAAACTGACTATCACCCCTGAAAATTAAAAAAATAATAATACAAAGTTTTACGGCATGTGCACACAATCTTAGCAAGATTATTTTAAAGCTGTTGGATGCTTGTACTGTGTACCACGCTAATGACTACGTAGAGATATTTATGGAAGTGCGATGCTAGAATTGAATCCATTTTTATTTAGTTTATTCGGTATTAAAATGTTTGGCACTTGAAAGTTTTTCCTCTAACAGGGAGAACACTAAGACAAGTAGAATAACCTTTAAGGAAATCTTGTCAAGTATGAAATATAAGTCAGGGTATAATTTTGATGCACATAAACCCTGTAAACTCGGACAGAATCAGTTACATAAAATTTTGCAGAACTTTCATAAGTTATCAGAAGGGATCTAAAATTCCTTGTCTTTACAATGAAGCCATCTTCAAAGGACTGTGAAATAAGATGGGAAGTCATCTAGAAGTTCTGGGGCTTAGAAGTTAGGGCATAGCCGGGTCTTCAACCAATCCCAGCCTTTATCAGACTTAACCAGTTTGACTCAGATGCAGATACGACACAGCGATGGAGACACAATGGGAATGGGACCGTATTCTACGTCCTGCTGTAAGGCCTTTTCTCACTTAATACATAACGCCCGATATTCACATCATCAAACATGCTTTTGCCATATTATACTAAACGACCTCATCGTTCCACCCTGGTCAGGGCACGCAGAAGAATCAACCAATGAGGACATAAACAAGCGGAACGACAAGCTGATGTCTCTCTCTCTCACCAACTGAGCTACCTAGCCAGGGCAAGCAGGATGATTTTCCGCAAAGACTGAACCATGCTGTAATCAGGTAGCCAGAAAAAATAATCTGACTACAACATCCCATTCTCCAGGCGTCTTTACAATATTAGAAGTAGACTCCGTTTCCTATTCATCAATAAAATGGTTTTTCATGGGAGAAACGCATTGTACTTCCAAAAAGCATTCAATCTATCAAGTATCAATTGCTACAAATTGCTACAAGGTTAAATTTAAATAAGCTCTCTCTGAATATGTTAGTCCCATCCGGAAAAAATTAACTTCTTTAAGTGCTGGTCTTTTCTTTTTCTTTTCCCAAAAAAAGCTTTGAAATCTGAATTACAAGGAACAGATTATTCAGAAGAGATTATTTCTTTGCCTTGTAATAGACTGGGAACACCATCTTCCATTACTCCCCTATACAATATGAGCTGTGAGAACTCCTGGGAGATTTGTATGTCAGAAAAGTATAAACAAAGCCTTCCTGACTATCTATTTAATTTACTGCTACAAGTACTATGTCCCAAACAAAAGCTGTAAAGTTAAACTGCACCTTTCACCCTAAGCTATAAATAAAACTAATTCACCAACACAAAAGTGTGACATGTTATCTGTTTACAAATCAAAGTGAAATGTAATTCAATCTCTGAACACAGAGATGTCGTTACACTCTTGTCTGCACTATCACCTGGCTGGATGCAAATAAGGGATAGATACTCTTCGAGTTATGGTTTGGACAACATGGCTTCTAAAGGATGCAACATTCAGGAAATCAGGTTGGAGTTTTTCAGCCTGGGGGGAGTTTTCACATTCTGCCTCAAAATTTTATAACCTCGGTGCAATTGTATCTGGACTGCCATGTGTCACACAAACTTACGTGACAACTGGAATTGAGCAACCGGAGAAGACACTGAAGTCCATGGAGCTGCAGTCGGGATCGCAACAGCAGTTGACGTCACACTGTGCTGGAGACAGGTCACAGCCACACAAAGCAGCAACTACAGAAACGAGAGGTGAGAAGCACCGGCATTGGCATCGCAATCAGCAGGTGGTGACTGCCCCCTGCCACTGCGATGCACCACAAATCCATTTCACACAAACGTCCGTTTGATTTTTGCTATTGCACTTTGGGGGAAATGTGTGAAGTGAAAATTAGTCAGTTTGAGCATGCCACAATCTGGGGTTTCCCCAAAGGGGCTAATTGTCTCACTCACTTGGAAAGTTGTCTGTGCCCTACCTACAAAGACAGTGATTTGGTAAACTGACTGTGAAACCCAGACACGCGTTGTTCAGGAGTTTTCCGGGAGATGCTGACAATGGAGACAGGTTTAAGAACCAGCGTGCTGAGGCACTTGCCTGCCCCTAAGAACTGCTGGTTTAATATTGCAGATCCCCAAGCTCCGCCTCTGGAGACTCTGATTCAGGGGAAGGACCCAGCTTAAGACAAACCAGGCATCAGGGTTCTCAGTCTTGCTCCTCTCTGAGATGTCACCTGCAGCTCTGAAGCTGAGCCCATACTCACAGGCTGCTGAGAACACAACTGGCTCAGGTGCTTCGTACTTGGGGTTCTAGAAATATCTTTGGTAATTTAGACAACAAAGCGTGGGGAAGTGTAAGACTCTCCCCACTTAGAAACTTTTAATTTTTAAAACTGATGACTCTCTGGATTTTTAATTCCTTATTTCATTCTGGCCAACAGAGGGGAAAAACCCTTTTGAAGAAATAGCAGAATCCTGGGTTTTCATAGTTCAAATAAGTGGATAAGGATAATGGCCTTGACCTTGTCATATTTAGTAAGCTAAACTTTTGGTGTCTCTTTTTTATCATCGAAAAGTTTCAGTGCATCCTCTGCATTTAATTTTCACAGCTGTCTAGAGACTGTCCATTTAATTTCATCTTTGGCTGCAAAGCTGCAGGACTTCCTCCATCACTACCTGTAGCATCGATGTCCTGCAGGACCACTGCCAAGATTTCAAAGATTTGATATAGTCTCGCTTCCGCTCTCTGAGCCTCGGTTCTCTCTCTCACCGGTATGACAATCTACCTCCAAAGGTTGTGGAGAGAACGCCTGTGAAACACCTAGCAATGCTTGCACAAAGTAAGTGTTCAAAAACCGTCAACCGTCATTATTGTTACATCCCTACCCAGGCTACCCCCTGCAGGATGGATCACTGTGGATCCCCTGGAACTGGCACGTGGTACCCACCGTCCGTGACCGGGGCGGGCCTGGGACTGGAGGGTCCGGGAGCCCTGGAGGGCCTAGGAGACAGGGCAGGTCGGAGAGTCGTCGGGGCTGGCTCAGCAGAGTTGAGGCCCTCCGTCGTCACCGCCAGGGTGGCCCCGGCCTGGGCGCTCGCGGAGACCCAGCAGCCCAGGAGCCCCAGCAAGAGTGGAGGAAGGCCCGGGGACCCCATCGCCAGGTCGAACCCCGCGCGGCCAGCGACCGTGACCTCGTGTTGCCGGGCAACCGCGGCAGCCAGGCACGGGGCGTTGTCAAAAGTGCGCCGCTAGGCCACGCGAGACTGAGGGGGAGGGGGCGGGGCCTGAGCCGGGGGGCGGGGCCGGGCCGGGGCGGAGCACTGGGGATTGGGACCAGCGGCGGCGTGAGACCAATGGAGATGGGGGGCGGGGCGGGGTGTGTATCCGACTTCTGGTTCCCCGGACTATTGCGGCGGTGGTTTAAAAAATTCGGATTTTCAGGTTCAGAGGATTCCGACTCAGTAAGTTTAAGGCAGAGGCCAGGAATCAATATTTTCAACGAATGTACTGACGCAACCGGTGGGGGAGCAGAAATTTCGGAACCGCTCTCCTAACGCTACTAAATAAGGACTTTTGAAGGAGCCAGAGATGATGACATCACCATCCTTGTGTTTTCTCCTACCCACGCTGTCAAAACTTGCTTTTCCTTTTTTTTTTTAGATGTGTCGCGGGAGGTGGCCAGATAACTTCTGTTCAATGAGTCTTAAAAGTAATCTACAGTAATTGCACAAAATGGCATGGACACCTCAAGACTTAGGGAAGCGCCTCCATTCTAAACTGGCTTATAGGGGTTCTGCAGCCTGGGGATGTTGCCTATACCCTTCATACTTAATCTTACAATTCAGGAGTAAATGTCAAAATACTTAAACATACGGTATTTATTCAAGAAACACAGTGTCAGAGAAAGACTCCTTGCTCCTCCTTCCCTGCACATCCCTCTGGAAATAACCCCCTTTCTGACCGTATGAGAAGCTAGACGTTAAAGCCAACGCTTGGTGGGCACTGTGACTCTCAGTAAGCCGGTGGGAGGGGAGAGCTCTCCAAAGAACGACCCAACAGCAACCAAAACCCACTTACAACAAGAGAGCCCACATAAAGCGTTTAAAGGGCATCCCAAGAGCATCCAGCTCAGGAGATCAAGGAGACTGCACCACTGAGTCTCACCCACAGGTCTCCTACCACAGAAGGCCACCCCACGGAGACAGGGGGTCAAAGCAGACCAATCTAATATGCAGGAACACATTTAAAAATTCAGAAGAATGATCACACAGTATATATACCTAGTTTATTAAATTTATATACCAAAGCGAAATCATCAAAGTGATATCTTTAGCACCTTCCCATGGCATTCCAAAGTGTATAAAAATATAACTGAATCAAATATGTAATACAGATATTTCCCTTTTCTTTCTACAAAGGATTGCTTTAGCATCTGACTGAATTTCTGGACCACTTTTTAAAAAACTTTTTTGTTTATTGATTTTTAGGAAGAGAGAGAAACATCGGCCTGCCGGTCTGTCCATCCACACACTCACCAGTTGATTCCTGTATGTGCCCCAGCCGAGGCAACCCAGGCACAGCAGGACAATGCTCCAACCAACCGAGCCACCTGGCCAGGGCCTGGACCACTTTTAATAACTGATGTAATTCTGCCCTTAAAAAAAAAAAACCCACTGTATTTTCCAAACCTTCATCTCATAGCCTCTAAATCCAACACTTACTGCTGTTGTTTTTTTTAAACCTTCACTTCCAGGTACTTTATTTTCCATTCCTTAGTATCTGTGAATCACTCTGTCCTATTTTCTGTTTTGAAATTTTAGTCTGTTGGTTTAAACTTCGATAAAGTGCCCTTCGGCTCTAACATTTTTGTCTTTGTGCTTTAGGGTTTAGGAACTAATCTCACCATCCCTAATCTCAAACACTTGGTAGTTTACAAAATCCAAATGAGGGTTGCATCAACTCAGATCTATTTTGCAGACCTTGGGGAGCAATAAAACTTCATGTCACAGGGGACCCAAATCTGCCAGGCATTTTTTTTTCTTTCAGTCCAGATGATCCTGTCTCCCTTCCTTCTTCTCTGGCCTTGGTAGGTTTCCTCATTAGGATGGAAGGACACAAGGAAGGGCTAAGATTTCCATATTTTGTCCAAACCTGCAGCATTTGGGTTGTGCATAAATGTTTTTGATTAAAAATGTCCGTCTGTTTCTCTAGGATTATTGGCATTCTCAGTTTCTTATAGTCGGTGCCAAATGTTGGGAGGAATCAAGACAATTCAGCTTTTTGGAATTCTGCACTTGGAAGCTGCTGCCTATGAGGAGCCTGAGAACCCAAGGACAGAAGGAGCCAGGAAGAAAAATGGCTAAGGCTGACTTTACGAGGCAGTGTTAAGCACTCTGTCCTGGTCTTGCCTGCAGTCTGGGGTGAGTTGGTTACTGTTGTAGCTAAAGTCATAGCTTCTAAACTGCCTAAAATTAAGCACCCAGGTTTTCCTATGACTGAGTGTATCCATCTATTTTCATTTATTCATCTGAGCCACGGGTTTTACAAATAGGGAGGCAGAATCGTCAAGCTTTATGAAGGCATTGTGTAGAGCTCCAGGGAAATTCAAGGCTGTGTGAGGACATCAAGGATGGATTCTACTGTTTTGACTGAAGTGAGCAGTCCAATAGTTGATTTCTAAATCAAACCCAGAATAAAAGAATGCTCAACTTCTCTCCTCTTCCCATTGCCCATGTGCCTGGTCAGCTCCCACGTGCTTCAGATGTTTTCCAAAACATTATGGGTGCAGAAGGGTTGTTGGAGCAGACTTCACATTCTGGAAAGGTCTCACATTTACAAGTTGGACCTTTTCTGAAAATGAAGTAATAAATATGGTTGCAGACATACACACAGAGATTTAAAAAAAATCATTCCTTGTTTACCAGACAATTTTAAACTTGCATTCTATTATTAGACCATACTGAAGTTTGAATAAACTAGTTGGCTTTTTAAGAATCATGGGTGTACAAATATCTCTTCAAGATCCTACTTTAAATTCTTTGGATATCTACAGAAGTAGGAGTACTGGATAATATCTAATTCTATTTTTAATTTTTTTTAGGAACATTCATACTGTTTTCCATAATAGCTCCACCATTTTTCATTCCCAACAAACAGTGCACAAGTTCCAATTTCTCTCCATCCTCTCCAACATTTTTTCTTTTCTGCAAAAAAGCTTTTATTGTTTCCATTTGGTTCAATGCAAGGGAGAGGGTTCCAGGGTGGTTAAAAGGGTGTCTTGTGGTTTCAGGGAGAGGCTCAGGCAAAAGCCAAATGCCAGAGAAATGCAAAGGGGCCCCTCAAAGGCTTATGGGCTTCAAAGGCTTCCTACTCTTGCTCGAGGGGGAGCCATTTGAAGACACCCCAGTCCAGCCCAGCGTGGGGGCTAGCCAGCGTTTGGATGTTACTCAGGTGGTCGCCCATCTTCTGGACGAGTTTCACCTGCCCATCCAGGAAGTGGTTCTGCAGGAAGTCACGGAGCTGAGGGTCTGTGGGGGCAGAAACCAGGGCAGGCAGGCCCAAAAGGGCCTGGGTCAGGTTCCTCTCCAGGACCATGGTGGCCGCCATGTGTCCTGAGTGTCGCCCCACCATCTTGGGAAGGCTTCAGCCTGTTCTGGAAGACAACGGCGCTGGTTTTGCATCTTTAAGAGACGCTCAGAGCCTCTCCTCGGCCAGCTCGTGGAAGAAGTGGCCCAGGGCCTCCAGAGCCACATCACTGAGGTCAAGACAGAAGCCCAGAGTGAGGTAGGTGTAGGGGCCCGCAGACGCTGGGTGACCACGGGGTTGAAGGCAGCCTCCACCTGGGTGGAATAATTATGATGAATTTGGAGCTCATGGTTATTTGGCAATGAAGAATTACAGTTTAAAAAAAAAGGTGTTGGCTGGTCTCAGAGGATGAGGGTGAGGGTGGCTGAGGTAGTTCCAAAGGCGATGCCTGGAAAAGAGGTCGGAGGGTACTTGGAAAGAAGGGGCGTCCCTGGGTCTGTTCCATCCAAACCCTGTTGAAGCAAGAGACAGATCCCAGGACCGCCGGTGGGTGGCGCTGTTCAACATTTATTTTTGTCCTGTTGATAGTAGTATCCTGAAGGGTGTGGTTTCGATTTGCATCTCCCTGATGATTAGTGATGGTGAGCATCTTTTCCGGTCCTTATTGGCCATTCATTATATCTTCTCTAGTAACTTGTCTATTCAAGCCTTTTGCCCATGTGTAAAGTGGGTTTTTGTTGTTGCTGAGTTTTAGGAACTCCTTGTATATTCTGGGTATTAACCTCTTATCAGATATTTGATTTGCAGTTATTTCCTCCGATTCCATAGGTTGCTTTTTTACTCTACTGACTGTAGGTTGTAACATATAAAAGTTCTGACTGTAGGTTATAACATATAAAAGTTTTTAAAGTTTTATGGAGTCCTATTTGTCTGTTTTTTCTTTTGTTGCCTATGCTTTTGGTGTCATATTCACGGTGTCATTGCCAAATCCAGTGTCCTGAAGTTTCCCCCATGTCTTCCTCTGGGAATGTAACAGTTTTAGGTCTTAATGTTTAGATAGTTAACCCCTTTGAGTTAAATTTTGTATATGGTGTAAGGTGAGGGTCTGACTTCATTCTTTTGCATATGGATACCCAGTTTCCCCAGCACTGTTTGATGAAGAGACTGTCCTTACCCCATTGTGTAGTCTTGTCACCCTTGTTAAAAATCATTTGGCCATATATGCAAGCTTTATTTCAATTCACTCGTTTGTCTTGCAGACAAGTGTGTGGTAATGGGCATGCTACAGTTTCCTCAATCATTTACATTCGAAGGAATTAGAGTTTTCCAGTTTTTGGCAATTGCAGGTAAAGCCACTATAAATATTTACTTACAGCCCTGGCTGGTGTGGCTCAGTGGGTTGAGCCACGGGCCTGCGGGCCAGGTAGGGGGTGCATGAGAAGCAACCACACATTGATGTTTCTCTCCCTCTCTTTCTCCTTCCCTTCCTCTCTCAAAAAATAAATAAATAAAATAAAAATAAAAATAAAGTCAGTAAATAAGAAATATATTAAAAAAAACATTCACTTACAGTTATTGTATGAACATACATTCTCATTTCTCTTGGGTACATACCTAGGAGAGAGATTTCTGAGTTGTATAGTGAGTGTATGTTAGATTTTACAAAAAAAAGAAAACAACCCAACTTTTTTCCAAAGTGACTGTACATGTTGCATTTCCACTAACAATGCACAAGATTTCTAGTTGCTTCACATGCTTGTGAAAACTTGACATTGTCCGTTTTGTTTTCATTTTCATTTTTAGCTATTCTAGTAAGTGTGTGGTGGTATCTCACTGTGGTTTTATTAGTTGACTTTTCAGAAATTCAGTCGTCTTGTAATGGCAGGTTTACACTGGACATTTACATTGCATTTTAATCTCGGGGTGCCAGAAGCTTTCATGAAATGTTAAATGAAGAAATGAATTCTTCCTTTTTTCTGTAGACAAAGAGCCTCAAAAAATGGAAGTTAGCTGGCCTCCAGGTACCGCTGAGTGGCTCTGCTCCCCACCCTCCTCCTAGTTCTGTTTTTGTACCGTAAACAGGTTTTCATCATTGTGCTCAGGACCCACCGGTAGTTCTGCTTTCATTCACCCCTTCCTGGCAGCCTGTTAGTGAATTCTTTTTTTTTTAATAGTTTATTTATTTAGAGAGAGGAGAAAGGAGGGAGAAAAAGAGGGAGATAAACATCAGTGTGTGGTTGCCTTTCACGTGGCCCCCACTGGAGACCTGGCCTGCAACCCAGGCATGTGCCCTCACCAGGAATCGAACCAGGGACCTTTCAGTTTGCAGGCTGGTGCTCAATCCACTGAGCCACCCTAGCCAGGGCAGTGAATTCTTCTTATGTTCTGAACCTGCTTCATTTTGCCCTGTCATGGGGCCAGACATTTCTCCTACAGCTTGTTTCAAAGCATGTACCTTTTATTAAACCCAAATTGGTTGGAAAGAATGCGGAGACCAAAGAAAAGCAAATACAAGATTAGGTAAGCGTGTGTCAAAATCATCAACCTCGCACAGTTGAAGCATGATTTCCATACCCAAAAAGAAACCCATGGTCTGACAAGCAGGCATGTAGTTATGAAGAGAATGCAAAAATTGAATGTCCTGAAAACTCCAGAGTTATTGTGGTCATAGTATGAAAAGTCTGGATGGACCGAACCCTAATTCCAAACCCCAAGAATCCCTGACTCAACATTATTATCAGTTTATTAGGGAAGAGTGGAGAGAGATGGCCTGATTAGAAAAGACAAAGCTTATCTAGTTTTGTTTGGACAAAGACTCAAGTCGATACCTCTTTTTTTATGGAGATCGTTGGTGAATTCCTTAAAAGAAATACAGTCCTTCTAATCTGAATCCAGCTCTGCTCTCTCTCTCAGAAGGCAGCTGCTCACTATAGTGGGGTAATACAATATTTGTCATATTTTAACTTCTTTCCCCTCCCAGCATGAATCAGCCAAAAATGTCCTCCTCAAATGTTCTCTTCTCTTCAAGACGTGAGAAGCTGGTGATTGCTAAGAGTTTGCAGGGAGAGAAAGGAAGGGGGGTGACTTCAATGTATTGTTCAGATACTTTTCCATTAAAAACCAATTTTTTAATTAAATAACCACAATAATAAAACGAATTTACAAAGTACGTGTTACCTCTCTTAACCGCCCCATTCCTATGGTCCATGAGGGGAAGCACTGGAAAATAGGACCAAGTTCCTTCTGCCTCCTGCCAGCCTCGCCCTACATCTGCTGCTCGCACTAGACTTGAAAGCAGGTTTTAAGCCTTGGGAACACTTTTGGAGTCTAAAAAAAAAAAATTGACTCAGATGAACACTGTAGTCTTCTATGGTTACTATAAGAAGTGTTTCCTTTGAGGAATTAGTGAAAATACATCTCACTGTTCTTAAAATTATTTAAAGGGATGGCGTAGGCAGACCAGTGGGCTGCCTGGGTAAATTTCTGTTGGTCACTTGTCACCATGATTTGGAGGCTGAGCCTCAGTGTTGACATTTCAGAAACAAAATCTTTCCAGATCAGCCCAAGGTTCCTGGGTCATGGTAAGCAGATCCTTCAGAGATCAAGAGAGATGCCCAGTTATTGCTCCTACTTTTCCTTCACATTTTGTCTCCTCAAGGAAGCCTTCCTGCCCTGAACCACCTGCATAAATTTTGGAGCAAGACTAGTCTAGGTGAATCCTATTTCATCCCTCATGAGCTGGGTGACCTTGAGGAAGTTACCTAACCTCTCTGATAAAATCCAGCATACTGATATTCCCAATGAAAATCAAAACTAGAGAGGTTTCACTTAATCATATTGGTCTTCCATATGTATTCTCCCACACCATAAAGCTTGCTTATTTTTAAAAGATTTTTAAAATTTCTTTTTTAAAGAGAGGGGAAGGGAAGGAGAAATAGAGGGAGAGAAACATTAATGTGTGGCTGCCTCTCACATGCCCCCTACCGGGGACCTGACTGGGAATTGAACCAGCAGCCCTTTGGTTCACAGGCTGGCACTCAGTCCATTGAGCCACACCAGTCAGGGCAAAGCTTGCTTTTCAACAACTCCAACATAATTTTTTTGTTGTTGCTTTATCCCAAAATGCCCCCCTAGCATAGTGCTGAGTCTCAGAATAACAATACAAATACTATCACCAAGCACGTGATTATTAAAAAACAGGTTAGAAACTTTTTTACCTTCACACTCTCATTGAATCCCTTCCTCACCTCCACCCTTTTCTCTGACCACTCTCTGCAAACCTTGAGCTGCTCTGTTTCAAGTTTGCCTGATCTTCTGCAAGTATTGAGGCAAGGAGTCACCAGAGGGGTGTCTGGTGTGACCAGTTCCTGGTACACTTGTACATGTCATGATGAATGATCTGTTTTCAGTCCCACCTCTCAGCTCAGGAACCTGGGACCTTCGAGTCCTGGGCTTGGGCTTCAGCAGCTCCATCTGGCTTGTTCCTTCTGCCAGACCTAGTTAAGGCTTGTCTACTCAGTAAACGATCCATCCGCTTTCTGTCTTCCAAAAAGGATCTGACATCTCCAGTGAGCGGTCACCTCCTCTCCCATTCTCTGCGGGCTTCCAGGCCCCTTTTCTGTCATTGCAGTAGAGTTTCAGGAGAGAGCCACGACAACAGCCTGCTTCTGTGTCACGTGCGCTTTTCCGACGCGGGCGTAGAGAGGTGGTGTAGTGAGATGGTTAAAAGCACACATTCTGGAGCCACTGTGTTCAGTGGCAGATCCTTAGTTCTGCCCCTCGCTGGTTGTGTGACCTCAGGCTTTCTGTGCTCAGACTCCTGATTTATAAAACAGGGATAATAGTGGTTGGTACCTGTCACAAAATTATGGGCACCTAAAATTAATAAGTGTCAGGCACTTATTAAGCATGCCAAAGGCTTAAAAACTGTTACTCAAGAAAGGGTGCAGGCGTCCTCAACTGGAGAGGACAAAATGATGTTGATTAATTCTGCCTGAAGCTAAAGGAGAACAATTGGTTCTCAGGGCACCTTGCCTTGAAGTTGACCGAATTTTCATCAAGCTCCGAGTCCTGAATCTTGCAGTTCCACTTTCTCCCTGCAGGTGGCAGCCTTCATCACCAAAAATTCACACAGCTGACCCTGAGGAGGAAAACCCTTTTTCTTCATTCTTTCATTGGTTCTGTCATTCACTCAGCAAATATATGCTGCGCAATTCCTACTGCCAGCAACCGGGGAAACAGCAAGAGTCATGCACACACTGTAACTGCCTTCTTAGAATTTAACAGTTTGCAACAGATCTGGAACAATTCAAAGAAGCTGAGAGGACCTCCCCACACACCCTCAAAGAACACCTTGCATGTGAATGTTCTAATATGAAGCACAGCCCTAACTCGAGTCTTTACTCAGAAGTAGAATGCCCTCTTGAGCAAAAATAAGTCTGTAAAGACCATTACTTAATACTAATACCTTTTCGGGCTTACTTGCACTTGAAAGGAGGTTTTCACAAGCTCCACCTTCCGAGAGAATGCTCTGGGGAGGCTAAGAGGCATCGGAATAGTCACCACGGCAGAAAGGGGGTGTTGGAGTGGGTGGACAGGAGGATTTAGGAATTCTAGGCCAGAGATAACTCACAAAATATCCCCCCAAATTTTAAGCCAAATATCTTGTTTGGGGGAAAAGAAAACCTACTCAAAATTTGGAAATAAGATGAAGAGAGGGCAGAGTTATTCTTTTGATATTATCTAGGACATAAACAAGCTCGCTCAAGAATTAATTTTCTAGCGGGGGCTGGCAAATTTTTCTGTAAAGGTCCAGATGGTAAACATTTTAGGCTTTAAGACTACATGCTCTCTGTCACTCTTCAACTCTGTTGTCTTAGAACTCTGTCATTGTATAGCAATGTAGACAATATGTAAACAAATGGGTGTGGCTGTGTTCCAATAAAACTTTATTGTAAATGCCAACATCAGTGCCAGATATGGCCCACTGGCCGTATGCAAAGGCCAAGAACTGTGCCTTTGTTTGCCTAGCTATGGACTATTGATGAAAGGCTCAGGTTTTTGTCTGGTAGAGTTTCAAATTATTTCTCACCCGTACAAAAAAGAACTCAGCATCTTGATAGTTTTTATTACCCTGCAGAGATTAATCAGTTTTATATCTAAGTTTCCTGCTTCCTCAAAACACTCTCTGAATCAGCTTTGCTGTTTCCTCTTCAACAAGCTGAATAAATTTTTGACATGCTCATTCTCTATCTGAATGAGTCATGTTTTAACTTTTGACACTGTTAATACTTTTGTTTTTCCCTAGTAATTAGCAATAAAGCCCATTAACTAAGAGTCCTACATTGTCAAGGAGGGTAGCAAAGAAAGAAGGAACTTTTCAATCACATCCCATTCTGTTGTCATACTCAGAGGACAGAAACCCCCTGTGGTGGGGACAGAGTGTTTGTGTCTTTTTCCCCAGAATCCCCCTCCCCTCAGCCCAAACAGGCATAGTTCTTTATATTTGAAAAAATGGAGCATGGGAGGAATCATTCTATTCCAGCTTTTCCATATCCTTGGTAACATTTGTTATTTTCTACTTAAAAATATATATATTTTATAGTGATCATACTAACGGGTGTGAGGCAGAATCGTTTTGAATTTTGATTTGAATTTTCCTGATTATTAGTGATGTTGACATCTTTTCCTGTGTTATTGGCTGTTTGTATGTCTTCTTTGGAGAACTGTCTATTCAAGTCCTTTGCTCATTTTTTAATCTTTTTTTTTAGTTGTAGGAGTCCTAATATATTCTGGATATTAATCCCTTATGAGATGTATCATTTTGAATCGAATTTCTTGGAGTGACATTGGTTAATGAACCACCAAAACCAATGTTTCAAGTGTGCAAATCCACAACACACCATGTGTGCACTGCACCATGCTCGCACCACCCAAAGTCAAGTCTCTTTCAGCCAATGTGGACCTGCTTTGCCCTCTTCCCCCTCCCCCCACCCCCTTTCCCTCTGGCAATCATCACACTGTTGTCTGTTTTTTTATTTGTTGTTTTGCTTAACCCCTTCACCTTTTCACCCAGGAACTTTTTTCCAGAAGGAAAACTGCTGTCCTCATACCATCGAAAAAGAACTTTCCCCTACTAACCTATAATATTACCTCAGTTTCTTCTCAAGTTTGCATGTATGATGAGTCTCTTCTCCCTGTTCATATCTGCCTGCCTGAGCCTTCTAAAATTCATTTCTCTTTCCATCTGTCTGGTCTGTCTGCTAAGATCACAGTTCTAGCTTTTAACAATCCCTGTCCTCCCCCAGTTCAGTGAACCAGCCTTCCTTTATTTGTCTTTCACTCTTCCACTGGTTCTCATCTGGTACGATGACGGAAGCACATTTTAAAAAACAACCTCCTTCCTCCCTGATTTCCTGAGCAAACCTGCTTCCCAGAGACAATGTCTTCCAGGCAGAGCTTCCTCAATAGTCGTCTTAGCTTCGAGGGTTTCATTCCCTTTCTCCTCCTCAACCCACACACCAAAAAACACATCTCCTATATGATAAGGACCCTGTTCTTTTTGTATTTTCATCAGTAAAATACACCCCATCCACGGGTCAAGTCAGAGTCTGGCCTCCCCAAATCCAAAGCCACGATCAAGGCTTATGCAAATAACATATAGAGCCCCCCCTGGGATCTCCGCCATGAAGCGAGCCTTACCAGCCCAGGACAAAAGGAGTCGGGATCAGCCCCCTCCATGGGTCCTGTCCGTGGCCCCGAAGGAAGCTCAGAACAGCCTACAGAAGTACAGATGATGGACTGCTACCTTTGCAGCATCCACCCCACACCCTGTGTCCACGCTGTAAGAAGGCTACAATCTCAGAGACGTGAGCTCTGTCGAGTGTGAATGATTTAGATGCCTTTGCTGTGTCAAGTCCAGCCTAAAGCTTTGCCGACAGGTTTACTACAAGCAAAAACCTTCTGTCTAAATGCCTGAAGGCTAAACCCTGCCCTCTTTAAGGTAAGCCTTCCCTGGGACAGAAAGGTTTCCCGCCCCCACCCCAATAACCTAATCCCTGTTCCAGCCGCCTGCTGAGGTCAAAGCTGCGCTCACACGGGTAGGTCAAGGCCAGGCCCAGAGGCCTTTGTACCCAGGCCTCTGCCGGTTAAAGATCCTGCTGACTAAACTACCTGTCGCCAACTGCCCAGGTGAAGAACGTACTTGATCCGCAATTACCTTCAAGCCTAGAACCTTGACTGCATCAGAAACTTGATTTCCACATGTTATTTCATTTCCCAAATGTCTGTCCTCAGACCTGCCTCTCAAAGTTTTCCAAAGAGCAAATGAACATGTTGGTGGGGGGACAGTTATGGAGGTAATCATTACTTTACACCCTTCTCAGCCTTTCCACATTCTAAATCCACTGAGAAGTAGACCACAATATGAATCCGGCAGCTAGAGCGTAAACGCATCAGCCCTGTTGACAAGGCCGATTGGAGAACATGGCTTCATCACGCACTCAGTCCCCCTGTGGATCTTGTGACTCACCCAGTCGCAGGCTAGGTGACTGCAAGGCTCCCCACAGTGGAAGAGCAAACAGGAGTCCCCAAAGGTCAGGCTGCAGCAAGAAAGAACAAAGAGAAAAGGACTGGGCAACAGGCTTAGCATCTTTCCCCAGACCCACCAGACAGGTTACTCCTCATCTCTTGAAAGCACGAAAGGGAGAGGTCAGAAGTTTTCCCTCAGTGGTTTTTCCGCTAAAGAGTGGAAGTTCCCTCTTCATGTAAATGAGCGGAGGGCAAGTTCCCTTCTAACAGCTGCGTTTGGTTTGGGGACTTATTCTCCATTCAGTAACTGCAGCCATGGGGCCTGGGTCACATGGTGTGTTTGTCAGGATCCACTGCATTGTAAGGCAAACTGAGAGCAACTTGGGCAAAACAGAGAATTCGTAGGAGTTCAGGGGTGGTCTTCCACAGGTAAAGCGGGACGCAGGGTGTTTGGTGGAGGTCGCCAGGCCTCGGTCCCTCGCCACCTCTAGGCTCTGCTTCTCTCCGTGCTGCCTTCCCTCTCAGGCCGGCTCTTTCCAGGCAGAGGCAAAGATGGCCATGAGTGGGTTCAAGCTGACATTCTACCACCTTACTAACCCTAGTAAAAATTTCTCCTCAAAATTTTCAGCAAAATCCCATAACGGAGTTTACCCGCCCAGCTTGGGTCATGGGCTTTCTCTCTGGTCCAATCACGGGGACAAAGAGAATGTCCTGCTCTGATTGGTCAGACCCAGGATTCCATCCACCTCTGGTCCAGATCCACCCAGTCTTCCTGAACCAAGGAGGTGTGTTGGATTATTCATTTCTCCAAGGAAAATTAAAATACTGTTGTCAGAGAACAGGGGTAATGGGTTCTAGGTGGGAGAAACATGGCCCTCACACACGATGCAAAACAAGAAAGTTCGATGGATGAACAGCCTCTGGCTAGTTCCTTCGGACAGGCTTTCCAGGGCAGTCACCCCTGCCCCCTCTGCCCCCATTAACTTTCTGTGAGATGGACACGTTACTCACCACCTTTCCTCAACTGGGAAATAAGACGCTTTGTTCTATGTGATCTCTAAGGTTCTTTTATCCAACAGCATTCGCTTAGTAGGTATTTGTTGAGCACTAATTATATACCAGGCCCTGTTCTGGACACTTGAGATAAAGTGGTGAATAAAGCAGATGACATCCTTTGCTCTCGGGGAACTTACATTTTACTCAGGGAGACACCAAACAATAAACAAAACAAGCAAGTCCAGTATGCTATGAAGAAAAACGCAGTGAGACTGTTGGGTGGTCGCGTGTTTACACAGGGGGTCAGAGCAGATGGTAGGGTGAAGTGTGTGCTGAGGCCTCAGTCTATGGTACCTGTCATTCTCACTCTCATTGCTGTTCTCGTTATCACTATTGTTATTATTGTTTTATTTTAAATTATTTTATATTTTATAATATTAGTTATTATCATTATTACTGGCATATTAAAAGCTTTTGGTGACTGCCAAAAATTCAGCATTAAATGTCCTCTGCTTAGCATATAAGGCCCTCTGCAATGGACCCTAAACTGGTTTTTGAGATGTAATTCACATACCACAGCATTCACCCTTTCAAAGTGTACAGTTCAATGTTTTTTAGTATATTTATAAGATTGTGCACCCATCACCACTATTGAATTCCAGAACATCATCACTGCCCTCGAAAGAAACCCCACACCCATTATTAGTCACGTCCCCTTCCCCTTCCCCCCAGCCCCTGGCAACCACTAATCTGCTTTCTGTCTCCACGGGTTTGCCTGTTCTGGGCACTTCGTATAAATCGCATCATACAATACATGGTCTCTTGGGATTGTTTTCTTTAATGTAGCATAATGTTTTCAGGGTTCATCGACGTCCAGGCATGTGTCAGTACTTCACTCCTTTTTGTGGACTAACAGTTTCTAGTTAGGAACTAGGAAACTGTTTTCCCAGCCCCATTTCTCATTGTTCCTAATCCGTTCCCTAAGGCTGAGCTGCGCTGGACTCCTTGCTTTCTTCCAAGCATTCTGCTGCCACTGAGTTTCCATGTCTAACTCTTGCAATGGTTATACTCCCTCTGCAGACCTCTGTCCTTTCAGATCTCTCACAAATGTCACCTCTTCATGAGGGGCCTTGTGTTCTCTGGCCCCCACGGGCCCCATTGTCTTCCCCAGACTCCTTCATTTCGATCCGTGGTGCTTGCTTATATTCTCTATATATTTACTTGATTTTAACCCTCCTACTACACTGTGATGTCCCTGATGGTACCAACCGCCTTTGTGTCCTCAGCCAAAAGCCTCGGACATAACAAGTGCCCTGCCAAATATCTGTTCATTTGTATGGCATTTGTATAACCCAGTGATTCTAACCAGAGGTGGTTTTGTCCCCTAGGGGACTTTTGGCAATATCTGAGACATTTTTGGTTGTCCCAACCAGGAGGTGAGGCATGTTACTGACATGTAGTGGGTAGAGGTCAGGGATGCTGCTAAGCCCCTTCCAGTGCACAGGACAACCCCCCCGCCCCCCTGCAACAAAGGATTATCTGGCCTAAAATGTCAGTAATACCAAGGCTGAGAAATCGTGCCACAAACTAATTAGTTCTCCTTTTGAATAGGCTAGCTAATAGAAATCAGAAGAGTTCAGTGTGCCAGTCTGGCAGAAAATCTCACTAGGGAATTCATACCTTTTTTTTTTCTTGCTTTTTTTAGGACCTGCGGGTAACTCCAGTGCAAAGCTCTTTCCTAATGTCATAGAGGTGCCCTGGGAGCACAGATGGTATTTTCAACACTTCTTTGCCACTGAGAGTGACAACTGACCTCCCAGGAATCTTTGAAGTGTTAAGCATGTAACTTTGTTAAGGAAGAAATTTATACGGCTTTTTAAGTCTAGCAAAATGTGAGGAGTGAATTTTGCTCCTGGGAGAGGACAGGGAAAGATGATTTTTTTCCAAGTGCCCTCCCCTGCCTTCCCCACACTGGTGAAACTTTTCAAAGCTGGCTCTAGATAAATGATTCAAGGGAACCTGAGGCCTTGTCTCCTCCTCTCCTTTCCAAAAAGTGCAACAGAGCTTTGAGAAAGGATTCCGTTCACATTGTGCTTCAGTGAGCAACTCATTTGCAGGAAACTCATTTGCAAGAAATTCAAGGCACCCATATCACTTAACGGTTAAAACAGCAGCCCCATCAGAGCAGAGGTGACCAGCTTCAGAGTCACATCTTATGTTCCTGCTCATCTCATCCAACCGGTTCTTGTGAGTAACACAGAAATTAATAATATATGTTCCGAAAATGAAAGGCAGGGACAGTCTGAAGGAGTCTGATGAGGTAAGGGATAGAGGTTGACACGCTATTTAAAAAAGTTTGTCCTTGGGGTAGAATTACCTGACAGCCTGGCTGGGATTTGATAGTGGTGTGTGTACTTGGAAGAACAAACTTTAGCATAGCTGGCATAGACATAAATGCCAAGTAGAGGATCTGCAAGGCTCCACCCCCACTTCTGGGCACTCTCCAATTCTTGTGGGCCATAAGAAATAGCAAGGTGTGATTACATACTTGGGATCTCTATATTTTCTATCCAGCAAATGAACTTTTTTTGGTCTACACGGCTGACAAAATGCCACTCACTATGTGAAATGATTATTCATCCAATTTGATGAAAACCCTTAAGGACAGAAACATATAGAGTACTTGACACATTGTAAATTACAAGTGTTTAATAATGATAGTAATTAGGGTAACAGAATAATGTGCTTTGAGTGAATGGTTGGCAGGACTTTAGATGTGTTAAAAAAAAGGTATAATAAAAGAATAATTTAAAGAATAAGTTGGGAGTCACAGAATTAACTCCAGCTCTGTCAAAAGTGATCTGGAAAGGAACCAGTGCTTCTGGGTGATATGTATTTATGTTTCAATAAACCTAAAAATTATTCCAGATTTGATCAATTGCATCGAATCTCAACTTTTTTAAATTTGTGAACTCCATTCAATCATTCCTTTATTCAACACACATTATTTTTTATATTATTTATGGTTCCTATTCAATTATCCCTTCTTTTATTCAACAGACATTTATGAATTTCCCTACTGCACGCCAGGAACTGCATTAGATTCTAATCATACAATGGCAAATGATCCTTGCCCTTAGGGAGCTTAGGATCTTGTGAAATATTCATTCACTCTTTCATTCATTTAACTGTGTATTTACTGTGCGCCCAAATGTCCAGATGATGGAATTACATTCTAGGGGTTTGAAGGAAGAGCAAGAACAAAAAGAACAAAGACCCCAAGGAAGTCGTGAGCATGACTAGAGACATTAGTGAAGGGGACATGGCACCAAATGGGGTGGAGAGGTGTGCAAATGCTAGATCATGTACAGCACCACCAGGCATGGTGTGTAATATGAATGTACATTTATACACACATACAAACATGTTACACACACTTGGTGAGCTAATCTTCCCCACTACATTACAAATTCCCCGTTAAATTTAGTTATTATTCACCTTAAACATTTCAGAAAAATGTTATTTAGAATAATAGCCAAAATCTGGAAACGGCTACTGTGATGTCTTTGTTAGGGGTAGGCTGAGCTTAAAAAAAAAGTAGCAGAGCTATCTTTCTTGCGAAGGGCTGTCTTTTGACAAGAAGGGCTGGTAGCCGTGGAAGGAGAGAGGAAAGGGTGTCATCTTTGCAAGCCTTTGGTACTGCATGACCTCTCTGGGCACCTAAGCTGGAGGTTGGGAGAGCTGCAGGTGGATCCTCAGAAAATTAGAAGACTTTGGGGGCCTGGAATTTTTTATTCTCAATTTGGCAGAACCATTTACAAAGTCTGAAGCACTTCTGTATGACATATCTGCAGTGGCCGGGCCTGAGTCTCCATCACTACCCTCCCCATTCACCTCCCCCTATTCTGATAGGAACGTATAACAATTTCTCGAATTTTCCTAAATACTATGCAAAACGGCTCTTCTTTCCCGACTGCCGCCCCTAAATCCTTCCAATATATACATTCTGGAGGTGTCTTTAGATTTGTGTACTTCAGTTACTTAATATACATACTACCGAAAAATACTACCTGACCTGATCTTAGCTTCTTTCATGTTTTTCTTTAAAGGAATGGTGGCGTTACTTGAAATAAGAGCCTTTAAAAGATATGGTTGAAAAGGTAGAAAATTTTCAAACAGCCACCTGAATTCTCACTAACTTCAGTCCCAAGTCTGGGGAATCCTCTGAAGTCCTAGATGCCAAGTAGTTAAGTAAAAAGAGACTACAACTCCCAGGAGACATTGCGTTTACAACCCCTCCTGCGCACACTCGACCTAGTGACAGCAAGGGCACCGAGCCTAGGGGGCGGAGTTTAGGCCTAAGCCGTGAATAGTGGGCGGGGCTAGGGGCGTGACCGAGGAGGGGGCGGTGCTCCCCGAGCAGCCCCGGAACACGCTAGTGGAGCGGAAGATGGCGGCGGCAGCGGTGGCTGCAGCCGGGACCCCACTCGGGCTGAGGCGGAGGTGCCACTGGCCTTGACCTCGCTCTGGCTCCGGTGCGAGCGGCGGAGCGTGTGCGAGGCCCCGCGCGTCGGGTAGGGGCGGCGGCACCGACTGCGCGCCGCCGGGAGGAGCGCCCCAGCGGCGGCGCTGCTGCGGCTGAGGAGAGAGCCGGCTCCGGGCCTCCGCGTCCTCCTGCTGCCCGTGCCCCCCGCCTCCTCGGGGGGGCGGCGGCGGCGATGTTCTCTGTCCTTTCGTACGGGCGGCTTGTGGCCCGCGCCGTGCTCGGCGGCCTCTCGCAGACCGACCCCAGGGCCGGAGGCGGCGGCGCCGGCGGCGGTGGCGACTACGGGCTGGTGACGGCTGGCTGCGGCTTTGGCAAGGACTTCCGTAAGGGCCTCCTCAAGAAGGGTGCGTGCTACGGGGACGACGCGTGCTTCGTGGCCCGACACCGTTCGGCGGACGTGCTCGGTGAGTGCCCTGGCGGGGGTCTGTTCCCCCAGCCCGGGACCGCCTCTTCGGGACTCCCCTGCCCGGGGCTCCCCCGTGCCTTCGGCGGCGAGCGGAGCCGAGAGCCAATAGCAGAGCGCACGCGGGGAGCTCTACTATGTGCCCGGCGCCGAGCCAGCGCTCCGAGGTGCGTTTTCCGCCTGACCAGCCCCCATTCTAGAGACGAGGAAACTGAGGCGCAGAGCAGGCGAGCCACGTGCTCAAGGTCACACAGCCTGAGAAGGTGACCAGTTCAAGTTCAGAGCCGCACTCTTAGTCACTTGGCCGTGCCAGCCCCGGACGACCTCGTTCCGTCCCCCGCACCCCTCCCCGTCCCACGACACCTGCAGGCTCCCAACCTCGCTCTGGTTCTCTTCCTCCTCCCTCCCTCCGCGTGTCCCGGGGACCCCTGCCCCTTCGCGTGATCCTGGCGCCGCAGCCCGGCCAGGGGCTGCAGGGTCCCCAGCGGAGCCCAGCGGCATTCTTTCGCCGCCGGATTGTGACCAGATAGATCTCCATGCTTTTCCTTCCCGAGTGTCACAGTGGGGGCCCCGGGCCTGGTGCAGAAACACTCGCAATGTGTTACCCCGACACTGACCTTGGCCCACTTGAGGTCACCTGGGGTAGAAGAGAGTCTCCTTGACCCAAAATAGAATGGTCAAGTCTTGCAGACTGCAGCCAAGGAGGCCCTGAGACTCGGGTGAAGACTTTCAGGCCACAGGTGCTTCCCAAGGCCTGTTCCAGTTGTGCCCTCGGGAGTGGGAGCACAGGACGGGGGCTTGCGGAAAGGGCCGAATCTAACTCACAGACTTTACCGCAGTGTACGTCTTTAGGGACAGTGCAGACAGTATGGAATCGTATGCCACTAGGTCTCTTTTAATAAAGCACTTTGAAGTTGAAGGACGTGCTGTCATTGAACTCGGATTCAAATGTCATTTTGGTTTCACTTCTCAGGTGAGACTGAGTTTTTGATTACTTTAAATTTCATATACTGAAACAAAGTTTGGCAGTGAAACAAATGGTACTGTAACTTTTTATGACAATAATTACTTTTTAATTTGATGTCAGAGTAAGTGCCTATTATCTTTGCCTCTACTACATGTAATGTTTGTGGACATGGAACTGGAAAGGTGGTTCCCAGTTTAATTTATGAATGATCCCATTACCTGGGTTGGAAAATTCATTTAATATTTAGGCAACACTTTTAAAAATTACTGTTGTTCTAGGCAACCCTCTTGATGTTAACTTCAAAAGAGAAAGACAGACACAGACTCCTTGGAAGGTTGGTTGAGGAACTTGCAGATTGAAATCCTACAAATCTGAAGTCAGTTCGACCCTGACTCAGTATCTTTTTAAAAGGGCTTTCAGTGGCTGCCTTTTCCATTACATTTAGAAGCACTTCACTCAATGAGTTTGTAACCTGTGCTGTGTTTTCAAATTGCAGTCATAGTGCAATAGGATAGGGGATCGTGAGCCACTAAGTTCCCCCTTATAAATCTGCTGAGTGCTGGCTTTTAAGAAAGATTTGTGAAATTTTGGTCAAAGTCATTCAGAAAGAAAGTATAAACATTCCACCCTGATGGAAACCTGGCCTAGTTTGGTGGTCAGCTTTGCAACTTAGGAGCCCTGTGATCTGTGGTTTTGGGCAAGAGTCCCTCAGCTCATTTTGAAGGGAGTGGACTCTCTGACTCTTAAGGACTTCTGACCATCAGATCATATTTTTTTGTTTTCTTTTGATTTGAAATGACGGCACCCTTTGTTATTTTGCACCTCGAATAACAGGCATTACTTCCTGTCTTGTTCATATGAGCACCTCCAGTAGATTTCTTCTGTTTTATATCTGGCTATAAACTAGTGGTTCACAGCTTTCCCTGGTTCAGAGGCTCTGAGAATTTTCGAGTGCCCAAGGGCCCATTCGGGGACCTCACTGACCCCTGAAGTCCATCTGTGCACTGTTGAGAGGCCCTTGCATAGGGGGCAGGTTGAGGACCACAGCTCTGTGCCCCTCCTGGAAGGCGTGCTGCCAGGCGTCTTTGGCCATATTTGGCAGAGCCATTGTGTGTGTGTGTGTGTGTGTGTGTGTGTGTGGAAATCAGGGGGAGACAGGTTCTGTAGGACTGTCCTGTTGTTTTGGAGGAGCTCTTTTGGAAGGCCATCTTGGAAGCCACCTGAAACAACTTCTGAGTTGGCCTCATTTGATCTTTGGCTTCCACAAACCAGAACGTATGATGGTGACTTCTGTCATCACAGGTCTGATTATCTCGGGCTATGAAAGAGGTTATGAGTCTCAGTGAGATTCTTTTTTTAAGATTTTATTTATTTATTTTTAGACAGAGAGGAAGGGAGGTAAAAAGGGCGAGAAACATCAAAGTGTGGTTGCCTCCCGTGCACCCCCTACTGGGGACCTGGCCTGCAACCCAGGCACATGCCCTGACTGGGAATCGAACCTGCAACCCTTTGGTTTGCAGATCAGCACTCAGTACCCTGAGCCACACCAGCCAGGGCAAGTCTCAGCAAGTTTTTAATACTGCTTTTGTCACTCTGGAAGTTGGAGTTGTATCCTTTATTCAAAGGTTCTGTTGAATAATAATGTTACGTGGAAACAGTGTTTTGAACCTTCTAGTTCTATAGATAATTCATTTTCTTTGGATTGACATTGTTTATGGCTAAGTATCTGTGGAACTCACTGGTCATCTAGGGCTACTTGACTGTGGAATGAAAGCTGTTTATTTCTGTATTAGAGAAAGCTGTTTTATTTCTTTAATTTATAATTGATCTATCCTGTTAGTCATACAGCGACTAAAAGTACTTGGTCCTTGACAGCGTTTTTGTAGAGTTCCCACTGGATTTCTTTTAGGAAAAACCAACTACGATGGGTGTGGTGAGACATGGGAACCACTCCTATCCCCTGGAAAATTGGCCAAGGTGCTTTCTCTTTATTAGGTCCAACAGGAGCGAGCCAGAACCAGCAGGAACTATGTGCTCTTCTCTTTCCTTCTTCCGTGTGGTTAGGAGTTCTCTTACTCTGTAGGTATGGGTGCCCAAGTCCACAAGAATATCAGAGCTGCCTGGTGTGTCATCACTAGGCCTCCTACAGCCCTAAGCTACTTAACAATAGAATCAAAACCTGTTGAGAGTTGTAAGACTCAGTAACCTTGGAGTCCAGTTCTTTCACTTTACTGATGAGGAAACAGAGGCCTGCAGAGGGTCAGGTGACGTTGCTAAGGTCACTGCACTAGCTAGTGGCAGAGCCAGGACTAGTGCCCAGACTCCCATTCCAGTCCTTTCCGTGGTAACACTGGTTAAATCTTCTTGACAAGATAGGTGAATTCAAAACCTGTCCATCTTCTGGAACTATTTGTCCTTCTAATGCTTTTCCCATGTAAGGGTATGTGTGTGTGTGTGTGTGTGTTTACAACTTCTTTATTCACTCTGTGACTCATAATTAAAATGCAACAAAGCTCCTGCATACTAAACCGCCGTTTGCTGAAATCACTTCTTTAAAAAATGGCAGCATGGTCTATGCCATGTTAATATTGAGTTGTAAAGTAATTCTTATAAAACTGTGGGGTATTTTTTTTTTAGCTTGATAATTTGAAACCTTGAAAAAATGAAAAAAGTTCCATATTCTAGCCTTTGGATCTGATTCTGATGGTTGCCAGGATTGTGGTCAAGTGTTTTTGTGAGTAACTTCGGTCTTAAAAGCAGTTGTTGTGAGGTGTAAGGGTTACATGAACAGTGTCAGGGTCAGCATTCTGTTCGGGAAGTGAATAGGTGAGGCAGGGTTCGGGGTTTTCCAACGGCCCTGGTAACTTCAGCGTATTAGGTAGAGCCTCTGAATCTGAAAGCGAGCTGTCTTTTCAACGGACTAGTCCCCATGGGAGAGTGTGTGTGAGCGCTGACTGCAGTCTTTTCAGAAGTCCTCTTTGGGATTCCCCTCAGCCAGATTTCAGTCTTACTGTTATTAAATTAAGATACGTGATTCACCTACCATGTCACTCACCTTTCAAAGTAAAAAAAAATCAGTGGTGTTTAGTATATTCACAGGGTTGCACAACTACAACCATTAACTAGTTTCAAAACATAGTCATCACCCCAAAAGAAACTCCCTACCCATTAGAAGTCATTCCCGAACCTCCCCTTTCTCAATCCCTAGCAACAGAAAGTAGATTCTGACTCTGTAGATTTGCCTGTTTGGACGTTTTACATAAGTGGAATCAAATCATGTCTGATGTATTGTGTCTGGCTTTTTTCACTTAGTGTATTTTAAAGGTTCCACCCACATTGTAGTATGCATCAGTACTTCATGTCTTTATGTGGTTGCATTGTATGGACATACCACCTTCTGTTCCTTCGCTTATAAGGGACATTGGGTAGCTTTCACTCTTTGGCTGTCGTGAATAGCGCTACTATGACACACTCCTGTACAGGGTTTTATGTGAACATATATTTTCCATTCTCTTGGGTGTATACTTACAAATGGAATTTTCCAGTAATATTGTAACTAGCTTTATGAGTAATATAGTTTTAAATACATTTTTATGGTTCTAATGTAATTATTTTACATAAGGGAAATCTTCTTAAACTGGCAACAATCAGTTATGTAAATTCTAAGATTGGCAGTACTTAATTATTTTATTTTATTTTTTCCTTCTTATTGAATGTATTGGGGTGACACACCAGTTAACAAAACTCTACAGGTTTCAGGTGCACAGTTACAACACATCACCTGTGCACTGTGCGGTAAGCTCATCACCCGCAGGCAGCTCTCCGCCATCGCCGTTCATCCCCGCCCCATACCCTTCCACCCGCCTGCAGTCGCTCCCCACCCGCCTGCAGTCACCACGCTGTTGTCTGTGCCCGTGAGTTTTTTCTCTTTCTCTTTTTTGCTCAACCTTTCTACCTCCACCACCATCCCACCACCACCTCAGTTTCCATGTGAGAATTATGGGTTTGTTAAAAGAGCCTTCTAGGGTTCATAGAGACAGCTGGCTTTAAGAACCTACTGGCCAAAAAAAAAAGTGTTACTAGTTGCTGTCTGACTTTTCTGATTGTTCTGTCATTCTGTAGTAAGTTTACAGAGTTGATTGATAGTGGAATTTTGCTGCTTATTTTTTAAACTACTGCTCCCTGATAGTTTTCTCATTTTACTATAAGATATATTGTACTTTTTGTAGGTTCTTATAAGGCACATTGTTTTTAAAGTCATTTTGTCATTTGTTATACTATCGGAGCCATTTTTCCTTTGTTCACAATTTTTAAAAAAGAAATCATACTATAAACGAGATTTATTCCCTTTGCAAATTATCTTTTTAAAAAATTTTTCAATTACAGTTTACATTCAATATTGTTTTTGTTCACAATCTTTAGTCTAGAGATTCTCAAACTTAGTTTTAAATGTTCTTAAATTCCAGCTTCTCTCTCAGTGTGTTAATATATTCTCAAAAGATTCTAGGTAAATCTTTTTTGAAGAGCAAATAGTTAAATTTTAAGAGCATGAGTTTTTTTTTTCTTTTCAGAAAATACGTTTTTGTAAGAAGAATATAAATTATAGCAGAAGGTAGGAAGCAGATGTTAGCTGGTTGTGGTGGGACCACATTTTTGGTGGAGGGGGCTCGGCAGGGAGGAGGCTGTTCCCTGAACTTTAGCACTGCTTTCTGAAACTGGGCGGCACAGAACCTGAATGGTTGCACCACGTCCAACTGGAGTTTGTACTCCTGTGTGACTCAAGAGGCACTACACCAGGTCAAAGTATTTGACCTACAACCGTGTCCTTTGAATAAATGCTTATGTCAAATTCAAGCTAAATGTCAAACTCCCTTTACATAGGTCAAATGCTCTTTAGAGAGGCCTCATCTGGGGCTTTAGGTTCAGCATTTTCAGGAAGATGCTTTGGAAAAGTAAGTTAAGAGTATTTTCTTTCCAAATGAATTTGACATTTCAAACCAGAATTTCTAGCCAGTTGAAAAATGGTGTGTCTTTTGATTTTCCCATTCAAAGTTAGTGTTAACTTTTGGTGTCATTTTAAGAATTGGCGCCCTAAATTTTATTTATTTATTTGTTTGTTTGTTTATATAAATATCGTTAGTAATAAAATTTAGTGATCTGTCTTGTTTGGGAGTTGTTGAATATTTTTAAAAATCTGATAGTTTTCTATCTCCCTGAGATCCAAAATCATTTGTTTCTTGTTATTAAACAATTCACACAATTCAAAGAATTGCATCATAAATCAAAAGTTTTTGCAAAAGCTGACCCACTATGCAGAGGGTATAGGACTATTAAGAAACACTCATTCAAACTTGAGTTGGCAAGAGGCACAGCTCTTCCAATTTAATTTAAAAATTTAAGAAAGATCCCTGGCCGGGTAGTTCAGTTGGTTGGAATGCCGTCCCATGCACTGGAAGGTTGTGGGTTCCGTCCCGGTTAGGACACGTACAGGAGACAACCAATTGATATTTCTCTCATTGATACTCGTCTCTGTCGTGGATGTTTCCCTGTCTCTCTCCTTTCCTCCCTCCCTTCCTTCTCCTCCTTTCTAAAACCAATGAGTATGTACTGGGGTGAGGATTAAAAACATTTTTTTTTTTAATTAAAAAAAGAAAAGATGCTAAATGCTTTGGAATAAAACCCCAAACAGGATTTCGTGTGGATTGGGACACAACAGACACTTTTCTTTAATTTTTAAAAAATTATTTATTGATTTATTTTGAGAGAAGCATCTATTTGTTGTTCCACTTATTCATGCATTAGTTGATTCAGAAGCTTTTCTTAAAGAGGGAAAGACTTCACTCTGTTTCTCCTAAGCACTTATTCAATATCTGACACAAAATATGCTTCATCTTATCAGTGCTTTAGTATAGTGCTTTAGATTTTATTATGCATTTTTATGTTTTACCTTATTTAATCTCCTATTTTTTTAAAAAACTGCTTTATTTATTTATTTTTTGAGAGAGGGGAAGGGAGGGAGGAAGAGGGAGACAAACATTGATCAGTCCCCTCTCACATGTGCTCCAATCAGGGATGGAGCCTGCAACCCAGCCATGTGCCCCAACCTGGAATCCAGCTAGCCACCTTTCAAGAGTTTACAGGAGGATGCCCAACCAGCTGAGCCCCACTGGGTCAGGGCCTTTATTTAATCTTTTAACTATGAAATAACTTCTCTGATCTCCACTTAATCTGTGTCTGTTTCCACATCTGTAAAATTGACTCATCAATAAGGTCAGTACAGCTAGTATCATAGCAGATACTTGAACCTAAGTTTTCTGCTTCCATGTCTACTGCTTTTAAATAAATGGTTTTGTTTTGTGTGTAAAAAAGTAACACATATTCAGAAAAGCACAGTATAAAACACCTGGCCCTGGCTGGTGTGGCTCAGTGAATTGAGCACTGACTTGTGAACCAGAGGATCGCTGGTTCAATTCCCAGGGCACATGCCAGAGTTGTGGGCCAGGTCCCCAGTAGGGGGCCTGAGAGAGGCAACCACACATTGATGTTTCTCTCCCTCTCTTTCTTCCTCCTTTCCCCTCTCTCTAAAAATAAATAAATAAAATCTTTGGAAAAAAAACACCTGTAACTCGTAACAGCTGTAGTTGGTGTGGTTTTCTCAGCCCGTATGTATATACAATTGTATGATACACTTTATTAAATGAAATTGAGTTACTATGTATTCTGCTCTGTGATGTCATTTTATGTAATATAAATTGAGTATATTTCCATACTGATAAGCATAACTGCATCATGCTTCACTGCAAGTATAGTCCATAATGTATCTAACCAGTACTCTATTTTTATTTAGATTATTTCCAATTTTCTATTATAAGAAACACTAGAGTAAATATATCTGCATCTGAATATTTCCTTAGGGTAAATTCCTTGAAGAGGAGTTCCTGAGAGTCAGAGGCTATGAACATTTGCAAGGCCCCTGATAGAAATATTTGCATAGGTCGCTCCAGAAAGGTTATGCTAATTTATGCTTTTCTAATTGCTATGAAATTGCCCTCATTGATAAACTTGTTGATTTTCAGTCTGTCACATTTGACAGTAAATTTATAAATTTACTTAAGTTTTCATACAGGTTTTTTTTAAAGATTTTATTTATCTTTTAGACAAAAGAAAAGAGAGGGAGAGAAACATCGATTTGAGAGAGAAGTATCAGTTGGTTGCCTCTCATTCATGACCCCAACTGGGGACCTGACCACACAACCCAGGCCTGTACCCTAACTGGGATTCGAACTATTGACCTTTTGGTTTGTGGGATGATGCCCAGCCCACTGAGCCACACCAGTTAGGGCCTTAAACAGTTTTTTAAAAATCCTTACCCAACGATATGTTTATTGATTTGAGAGAGAGAGAGAAATATTGATCAGTTGCCTCCTGTGTACACCCCAAGCAGGGATTGAACCTTTAAACAGTTATTTTTGGGTGAATAAATTTGTTGCCAGTGGACAGTTCTAGAGTTGATTGACTTGTTGGTGTGAAGCCCGAGGACTACAGAGTGACTGCAGACACTTTGCCGGAGACCACAAAGTGACTTACTACAAAGACTGCTTTCTGCTGAAGGGCCCAGGGCTATTGTGACTCAGGCCAATTCCAACACATTTTTGCACTGATTCTTCTTTTGCTCATTAACAGACTATTTTGAAAAGAAAGGGAATTTCTTTCTTTTTGTACTACTGTGATTGTACATTTTAATCTTTCAAGGATGCCATTATCCAGCAAGTTTTTTGGCTTACCAGGATTAGTTTGTGCTGTCATTCGAGGTAGATGCAAAAGGTTAACTGTGCTGAATAAAGCAAACAAAAAGTGCTTCTGTTTTCACATCAGTGTTTGAATAATAAAATAGATTTGAGCTATTTGCATAAGAGCAAGAAAATTGTGTGTGGTCTCTAGGTTGAAGTAATGTGGTCATCGGTGTTGCTATGAAATGAGACCATCTAAACAGTGATGTCTTCTGTGTGCACTGTCTGAAAAATCCGCTTCTCTCGGTTCTTCCGCGGCAGCTTTCATCTTATCATTGTTTTTCTTGTTCATGTACTCTGAATTCGCCGAAGAATCAATCAGTGGCGTTTGGATAACAAGGTTATTGTGTTTTGTGAAAACATTCTACACATAAAAATTACTTTATTTACAGATCATTTGAATTCACTGAAGTCAGTCAATACTGATCTATAACTTTTATCAGAATTTCAGATTGAAAAATAGTTGGCTTGACTTTCTGTTATGGGCATAAATGAGAAAAACTTTTACATCTTCGTGGTCAAAACAGGCTCCCTTTTCTTGCAGTGTGACTTAGAACCCCAGAATCTTAGATGTTAGGAAAAGGTTGTTGAGAGAGTTTGTCCTCCTACCCCTTATTTCACAAATGAGGAAGCTAAAGCTTAGAGAAGTGTTTTGGCCAGTGTCCCACAGCCAGTTAGTGGCAAAGGAAGTAGGCAGTTTTGTCATCTCCAGATTGCTTTTCAAGGCTCTTGTCACCCAGCCTTCTTTTGACTGAGAGAGGAGCATCTTGTAGCCAGCTTCCACCCAGGCAGGGCACAATGCCTTGTGCTACTCTGAAGTGAGATAATGAGTGCATTCTCTTTTTGCGGTTCTGGATGCTGGTTGATTGGTGTATCAGAGTGTTGGTATTCTAACTTTTCAGTTCAGTCAACTGAATTCATTGTTTACTGGTAGCTTCCTGTTAGTCCCTGACAGGTGCTGTGGAGACCAAAAACAAAACAGATTTCAGCCCTGAAGTTTCATAGTCCGATGGGGAAGGCACATATATGTAGGAATAGTATTAAAGAATACACACACATTGAGTGTTGTAGAAGTGTGAGTCAGGTCTTGAGAAATAGGTAAACTGAGGCAAGTGAGGAAAATTGTAAGGCTCTCCAGATTGAGGGATCGGCAGCAGCACAGAGGATTCCCCAAACTATAACTGTTTATGGGTAGAGAGTAGTTTGAGCTGGTGGGTTGGGGGTGGGGGGGCAGGTGAGAATTGATATTAGAAAATAGATTGAGACCAAATTGTGGAAGGTCACAATTGCCATGTTAAGGAGTTGGGTGTTGTTTTGGGTTTTGGGAGGAAGATACAGATGTTTTTGCCTGTGTTGTTTGTGGTTTGGTTGGGTTGTCTTGAAGAGGCAGCACGCTCAGATGGCACAGAATTCAGAAGGTATTCAAAATTCTAAAGGGTATGCAGTGAAGTTTTTCTGTCACTCAGTCTTCTAGATGCAGTCTTTTCCCCAAAGAACCAATGTTATCCATTTCTTATGTATCCCTTCTAGAGAATGTTTTTATATGTACAAGTAAGTGTAGCCATATATATATATGGAAGATAATTGACTAGAAGAGTAACATGGAGACAGCAATCTTGTAAAAAAAAAAGACTGATAGAGGGTGTAATGGGAGAATGGGAGGCAAAAGACCTGTTAGGGAACTGAAATAGTCTTTGCTAGAAAGGGCTTTAACTAGGGCAGTGGAAAGTAGTTGGCCTGCAGACAAAAAAGAATCAACAGGACCAAGCAAGAGAAAGGGGAATTGAAGTTGATTTTAAGATTTTGCATCTGAAAGCTTGCTTGAAGTTTCTAGCCTTGAGGTGTGGGTGGGTTGGACAACCATTAATTGGATTAGGAAATGCAAAAGAAAGATCGAGTTTGGGAATGGGTGCTTGCTTGGAGCTAGAGGCTTTCAGAGACAGAATCACCTGGCTCTTCGGATGCCTGCCTCCAGCTGACCTTCCCTGAGTTCTGAAATGCTCCAGCAGTGAATCTCATTAGAATCGCTTGTGCGGTTAGGTTTTCAGTCTTTGCTAAAGAGCCCCGGGCCCTCTCTGGGCATTCTGACTCAGGAGGTGGGGCTTGGGTTCCTCAAATAATCTCAGGGTGCAGCGGGAATTGAGAACCGTTGTGCCAGGTACCGGGCCAGCATTTGAGAAAGAAACTCAGCCCGGAGGGGCCCACCATATAGAGAGGGAGAAAGACGGGAAAATCATGCTATGATTATTGTAGTGAACTAAGGAAATGGTTAGGCCCATTTATGTATTACTAGTTGTTTTAAGATTTCCCATTTAAAATGAGAAATTTCTAAGTCTAAACCATAGTAGGCAACAGGCATTTACGAGATATTTATTAAATAAGGTTACTGCAGAGTCAATTTTGGGAAAAGAAAACTAATTCTTCAGAGTGCAGATGAATTGTTTTGTCCTTGTGTATTTTTTGGAGGCAAATATATATGTCTCCTAGCACTTGAAAAATGGTACTGTTCGATGTTTAATGGAATATTAAATGATGGTGGATGTGTGACTGGGAAAGATGAATTAGCTCGTATCTTTTATACACTATCTGTGAGTGGGAATTGTCTTTTGGTTGTTACTACAGACCAGTGATTGCAGAAATTGCAGCCTACAAACACTGGTCAAAGACTTTTTTCCTGATTGCTATGGGCTGGATTAGTTTACATGCTGCTATTTGGTCTTTCTTAAGGAGAGGCGTAACCCTCATTTATTATTACATACTGGTTGCCAGCCAAGCACTGCGGCAGGCACTGTTAACACAGTATTCCTGTTCCTCACACCAACCCTGTGATGTCCATGTTATTAGTCCCATTTATGAGTGAAAATACTGAGGCTTAGAGAGCTGCCCAAGGACACCTAGTTCTGGAGCTAGAATTTGAACCCAGATCTGACTCCAAAGTCTGTCTGCTGTGCCCTTGCCCAGTGTGTATACACTGCCTTTCAAGTCAGAAGTGATCATTTTAAACTTTGTTTTACTGAGGTGATCTTTGCTGAGTCTGACTGCTACTTAGTTATTAGCTATTCTTAGGCTAATAATTGAGCAAAGCCCCTTAATTAAAGCAAATGAAGGCCTCATTAAGCCTTGTTGAACTAGCCAGTGGGCAACAATGACCTTGGTGGCCTTAGGCCAGCCCTTTCCTTCTGGGGACCTCCTAAAAGACTTAGCTCATGCATTGTATTGTTTGGGTTGATTGCTGGTGAGAAATTCCTAGCAGTGGTGTAATAGGCATTTACCTGGAGGTCAGGTTTCTCTGCTCTCAGAGCTCTAATCTCACCTTTATTGCTGTGTTCGTACTGTGTCCATATTAGTCAGAATCGCAGCGGACTGCCGGAAATGCCTGTCTCTTCAAGCTCTTCCCCACAACTCAAGTTTCTGTCCTTCAATACTTTTCTGATTCTTTCAGCTAGATGTAATCTGATCTTCTTTGCTTTTGTTTTTTTTTTTTTTTTAAAGATTTTATTTATTTATTTTTAGAGAGGGAAGGGAGGGAGAAAGAGAGAGAGAGAAACATCAGTGTGTGGTTGCTGGGGGACATGGCCTGCAACCTAGGCATGTGCCCTGATTGGGAATCGAACCTGCGATACCTGGTTCGCAGCCCGCGCTCAATCTGCTTTTGTTTTTATTGATGAATGTTTATTATAGCCATTTATCTTGAACCTGTCTAAACCCCCTTCACTTACCACAATCACTACCACTTGATTTTAAGTTCCTGTGGGCAGGAAATCTTTTAAAAGGCAAACAATTTATACTATCTGAAGAGAAACCAGAGTGTAGGAAATCTTTTATTATATGTAAATCCCTTACTGCCTTGTGCCACAGTGTCTTGCCCATAGGAAATGTTCAGTAAAATGTGCTGAATAACTTTACTACTGAATGTAAGTGTAAAATATATTTCTAAGTGGTTTTATAGTTTTTGTCATCCGTTCCATGAAGGCAATTATGTACTCATTACCATAAGATGGGAAAGTGGAATATAAAAAGAAGGACAAAATTACTTTTCCTGCTACTCAAAGATCATTAGTTAATTAAACAGTACATGGGGAAAATATAATCAGTGTCCAGAAATTAAGTGTTCTACACTTGGATGACTTATTCAAAGAAGTTGTGTTCTCATTTGAAAAAGAAGAAGCTTTTGAGCCAGGGCAGCACGTGACTCTTAACGTCTTCCAGAGGGTAGTATTTTAGTAAAGGCCAACTCTTATTTTTACAAAGTGGGTGAAGAAAGCAGGGGGTAAATAGTATCCTCTTCAGGGTTAGGTCAAGGACATGAAGTTTAATTTTTACAAATATTAGGTTAATCTTTAAGATCAGAATTCTATATCTAATCTTATAAACAGGAAAATTTCCTAAAGGGCCTTAATCTAAAGGACCAATACAAATAGACACCCATCAGATAGCTAGACTTTAGTTACTATTACTTTCTTATTTAAATGTTGAATTATTAGGTGTTATATAACATTTCCTAATATCTAGAAACTAACAAGCCTTAGTGTTAATAGGAGCCCCTAATTCTGTAACACACTTGGTTCATAACTTTACATACGTGTGGCCCCTGGATGATTTTTCTGTTCCTTCCTCCTGTCCAGAACAGCATTGCTGACAGCATTCAGCATTTCAGGAAGCTGCTGTTGCACCTCAGATGAACGAAGTGACCTTTTCTGTGACTTCACCTTCAACTCCGCAGTTTGTGTGGCAGGGAGGCAGTGATTCATATCTGAGTCTGTAAGATAACCAAGGTTCCCAAGCCACCGTTGAGCACAGTTTAGCTTCTGACGTTAAAGTCAGAACTAAAGCCCTGGCTAGTGTGGCTCAGTGGATTGAGTGCGTGTCTACAGACCAGAGTCACTGGTTTGATTCCCAGTCAGGGCACATGCCTGGGTTGTGGGCCGGGTTCCCAGTTGGGGGCGTGCTAGAGGCAACCAGCATTGATGCTTCTCTCCCTCTCTCCCTTCCTTCCCCTTGTCAAAAAATAACATAAATAAAATCTTTTTTAAAAAAGAACTGAAGTTAGAAGAATACTTTTATTTTTAAAAGGTTGACTTTGAGTTTCTTTGCACACTACCATTTCTTAATCCTCTTCACAGTGTCTTCACTGCTTTTTAGTTAAGGCAGCTGCCGAGAATAGTCTGGAAGTTACTGTCTCTAGTGAGGGAAGTATTCTGTACAGTGGGTGTGAGTGTGTGTGCATGTGCATTCTAACTTGATTAATTATTAAGTAATTTCATGCTTACTGAGCTAGCAAGGAGTAGCTATTTTGTTTCTAATTCTAAATCATAAAATGGAGTGTTTATTCCTGCTTTGAGCCCATATTTGAGTTTCGTTAACTGTCCCAGACAGCGTTTTGTTCTGTTTTGTTTTAGCAGAATTTGAGTTTTGCTTATGGGTTTCATTTTCATACATTTTATCACAGAGTTGGACCTTTCTTCCTTTCTATCCTTTCACATTCATTGCCTCAGCTTTGAGTTAGCTAGACCGCTGAGATCTTGAGATCTCGACATAGACTTGGTCTCTGGAGAATGAGAAGATGTAGGTTTTGTTGTGATTAACAGCAGAGTGGTGGTTTTGGAGAAACTTCTTGCAAAGGAAATATATCACTTGCTTGTTACAGCAGGAAGAACATCATAATTTATAAAATTTCACCTCTAGAGGACTGAAAGGACTATTAGTCAAAGCAAATGGTACTTTTCTGAGTAACTCAACTGTTGGGTATGTTTTTTCAATAACCTGTTTTTTGTTCTCTTTGGGATAATTATTTGCAGATACATTTTATAGTCCTGAATCACAGGGGAGTGAAATAGTTGAGGCTTCAGAAATTTTGATTCAAATGCGATCCGTTCCATTGGAAAGAAATTCAATTTATACTCTGATCTCATTTTTCTCTAGTTATAAAGCTTCATGTTGTGACGCCTCTAGACAAATAAGGTTGACTTTGAGAACACTAGATTATAGATTTGAAGAAGATCCTGGGCATCGGAAAAGAAGCCAGCTGTGGCATTGCAATAAATACTGCTTGACCGGCCGCCTCATTAGAGGAACACTTGCTGCAGAAAGTGTAAAACTAGATTCTTATCCCTCTAAGTAGAGAGTCTCATGTGACTTTTATTATTCAACTCTTGTGATCCAACCAGATTCCTACTCAATTTCTCCTCTGGAGTTTCAGTTCGCCATCAAGTACCTATCCTAGTAGATAGATGTTTCACTGATGGAAAAACAATCCCTATAGAACTGTCTTTCTTCATTAGAGGGTGAGTCTCCATATAAAATGCTTCCAGATCATCAAAGATGCAGGAATAAAGCTGTTACCTTAGAGTACTGCTTAATAGTTGAAATTATGTCAGCCAAATTTTTCTTCACTGATTCTTATATAAAATTGAAATTGAGTATTTACTCTGTGGGCATCACCTTCTTCTGGAAAGTGTTGGCTTTGTAACTAATTGCATTTCAATCTGAAGATCCATGTAGTTGGGTGGGTGTAAGAAGAATGGAGACCTGGCAGTGATGGCTGATATTGGGGCACAGTGCTGGAGAGACTCAGGGTGGTGCTTTTGCTTTTGTTTTGAAAAAAAAAAAAAAAAGTCCATGGAAAACATAAAATATTATATAAAAATCATAAATATTTTTAGCTGATTATTTCATAAAACTGACATTTCCACATAAATGGTACAACTAAAGGAAACTTCTGTGCCTTATAGTTTCCTTTAGGTCCTTTGGCTTAACTATTTCAGATAAGTAACCATTATCTTCATCTAATAATCATTTTAATTGGATTTTGGGTCAAAGGAAACACTTAAACTAGATTGTGTGCTCACAGAATGTTGTTAATGGAGACATAAAATGATTACAGTAAATTAAAGGAAAGAGCTTCTCTATTCAATGCAAACTCTTCATCCGGGCTTTCAGAGCCTTTCCGGTTAACTCAGGCCACCTTTCAGCTGCATCTCTGTTCGCCTCTAAAGAAATTGTTTTCTTTTCCTTTTTAATTATAGTTTATTGATTATGCTATTACAGTTGTCCTGATTTTTCCCTTTTGCTCCCCTCCACCCAGTGCCCCCTACTCCCTCAAGCAATCCCCCCACCACTGTTCATGTCCATGGGTCATGCATATAAGTTCTTTGGCTACTCCATTTCGTATACTGTACTTTACATCTCCATGAAAGAAATTGTATCATTTTGACAAAGTGTATCCTTAAACTTAATCATTCATCATATCTGCTACTGTAATTTGATGTGCCAAGTAAGAATGCAGTTCACAAATGAGCTTTTGGGCCAGGAACTCTCATTCCTAAGATAAGATGTCCTTGAATTCACTTCTCGAATTTACTGCTCTTTCTACTCTCCCTGAACGTCTCTTCCACCCCTGTGTCAGTTTCAGATCTTTATCAGAGATCTGGTTCTGATTGCTTTCCCTGCTGTAGGCACTGTAATTCCTGACTTTATACAGAACATTTCCTCAAAAATACCCTGCTAGCACCTGAAACTCAGAGCACCAGAGAAAGAATTCAAAGTCTTCTGAAGGCATGTCCACCCTCTTCCTAATTGGAGGATCATCTGTTCAATACTGATTCTTGAAATTCAGAGACCTAGTGATACAAAGCCTATTCCTAATCAAGCCCAGGTGTCCTTTGTATTTTCAGTGATGGTCTATTCTACTTTTCTCAGTACCCATAACCTAAAATCATGCAGTAGCTGACTCTACCTCTTATCTCTCCCACCCATTCTCTCCACTGCTATCAGGATTATTTTTCTAAACTATAGAGTGGGACCCTGGCCGGGTGGCTCAATTAGTTGAAGCATCATCCCATAAACCAAAAGTTTGCAGGTTCAATTCCTGGTCAAGGCACATATCTGCGTGGATTCGATCCCCTGTCAGAGCACATGTGGTAGGTGAGCAGTCAACATTTCTCTCTCACGTGAATGTTTCTCTCTCTCCCTAAAACCAATGAACATATCCTCAGGCGAGGATAAAAAATATATATGTTTATTGGATTCTATTACTTGTACCAGAAACCTTGTTGATTTTTTATTACCTATAGTAGCTATGTCTAGTAGAAATATACTATGAACTACATATGTAATCTTCAATTTTCTAGTATCTACATTAAGAAAATACAGTTAATTTCAATTTATTTATTTAACCCAATATATCTAAGGTATTTCAACATGTTCAGTATAAAACTTTTACTGCCCTGGCTGGTGTGGCTTAATGGATTGAGTGCCAGCCTGAGAACCAAAGGGTCACAGGTTTGATTCCCAGTCAGGGCACATGCCTGGGTTGTAGACCAGATTCCCAGTTGGGGGCGTGCTAGACGCAACCACACTTTGATGTTTCTTTCCCTTGTTTCTACAAATAAAAAAATTAAAATCTTTCAGAAAAAAAAAACTATTACTAAGACATTTTATTTTCTTTTTGGGGGGGAGGGAGCGGGGTGTACTGTTTCTGGAATCCAGAGTGTATTTTATACTTAACAGCACATCTCAGTATGGACTAACCATGTTTCAAACTCAATAGCCACATGTGGCTAGTGGCTCCCATATTGGATAGCACAGGTCAGTAGCATAACTTGAAGTTCTTGGTCTGCAGTTTTGGGCCCCCCACAATTTCAGCTGCTGCTCTCCGTATTCCAACTTCTCCCCACTCACCCAGGCCCCAGCTACACCTAATTGTCTGCCATTCTTTTCCTTTCATTACCCTTCCCTGTGTTTGGAAATCTAACTTACTTTCCAGGGCCTAATCTGAAAGCCACTTCCTGAGTGAATCACATCTTGCTCTGTTCCTGCAGTGCCCATAGGCATTAACCACTTGCTCTTGACCCTTCTGCAGCAGCACTAATGGGAGGCATTTGTGAGTGAGTGGTCTAGCTGTCCACGGGAAGGTGAACTTCTCAGAGGTAGGCTGTGTCTCCCTCAGCCCTCCATTTCCTAGTGTTCTCTGTGGCCTCCATTTGCTCTTAGGGATATTTTTTTACCTTTGCTGTTTGATATCTTTGGTGTCTTAAGCAATGTTTTCACTTAACAGTGGTTTTCTTTACCTCTAAAAGAAATTTGCCTTTATATCTGGATCAGTTCCACTGTTTAAAAGGTGTTCTCTTTGTGGATTGAAGTTTTTGCTTATGCAAGAGGAAACAGATTTCCTTGTAGAAATAATTGCCTAATATGAATTAAACTAGGTTTCAAATGTACGTGTGGAAAGTTACCTAGTTTTAGCCTGATTCTAATCCCGAATGTGACTCTTCACATTATATAACTTGTTCTTTTTAAATAAATTAATATATGTATGCTAAGGCTCCCCCCCAGCTTTATTAAAAAGTTTATATGGTTTTTGACTCTCCTTTTCCCCTGAAGAGGTTTAGCCAAAGGAGTTTTGCCTGTGTTCTTTTTCCCTTATAAAAGCAAACAGGTGCCTGAAAGGTTGCGCTCTATTCTGGGAGAAATCTGATTATGTTGAAGGGCTATGTCAGGTCAAACTCTATAACCTGCTGACAGATTATTTAGTGAGTGCCAGGATCAACTCTCAACATTATCTCAGATTTTAATGGTTTTCTTGTAAAGGGCATTTGTAGATAAACCAGTTTGTATTTAAAGTTAATTGTGGCTCTTAGATCAGAGACTGGTTAAGAATAAATTCTTCCCTCGAGCAGGCAGTATGAAAGGAATAAATGATTCAACAGATGGAGTTGCAAGGATTGTAATTGCATTCTTTTCTTTAACACAAATTGTTGCATCTAAAACCTTGGTGAAATCTTACCTCTAATGATATAAGAATTCCTCAAAAGCAGTGTCTATTAAATAAACTACCTTAAATTCCCTTAAGAATTTCCACCCAGTTGCTTCAAAAACAAACAAAAAAAAAGTGATACTACTTCATGGTAGGGTAGACCTGTCATCCCTGATGCTTCTCTTTCCCTCATCACCGTGGCCCCTAACCCCCACCCCACACAGCTAGTTCTATTGTAAGTCCTTTTGTTCCACCGGATCCTAAGCCCCTGTAGCTTCCATTTCACAACTGAGCAGCTGGGACTCCTGACTCATCCCTTCTTCCACTCTTGCTCTCCACAGGAGGCAGAAGGATCTTTTTTCTTATTATCATTATTTCTATTTAAACTTTGTATAATGAAACTTTCAAATATATATCAAAGTAGAAAGATAAGTGTACCTTTTTCAACTTCATCTATCCATTCTCGGACATCTTGTTTCATCTATTCCTCCATCGTTCTCCCCTCAGCCCCTCACCCCTATTATTTTGAAATGAATCCCAGACATCCATCTAATCAACTAATGTGGAATTGCCCCGGATTGAAATTTTGCTTATTGGTTGGCCACGTAAGGGGGGAAGTTGCTGCTCCAACAGTGGTGTTGTTTGCTACCCCCTTTATTGCCTTCCAATTCTGTGTTCTCTTACTTTTTCTTAGGATGTGTTTCGTTTCTGTTTGATAAATGCCATCATCAGAAAAATACTTTCATGTGTTCATGTCACATGAAGCCAGTTTTTCAGGAGTGCTTACACAGGCACTCCCCTACTCTGTACCAAATACGTGTTTAAAATGTGTGTCAGAGTAGAATGTGTAAAAGATGCAAATGTGCATGCAGGGAGTATGTTTTGTGCTCAGAAAGCCTTAAAAGATATAAAATTCTTAATATTTTAATTATAAAAATACATGCTCATTATAAAAATAAAATGCAAATAATATAGAATAGTATGAAGTAAAAACTAAAATTTCCCAGTTATTCATTGATTGCTTTTAGCCCCTTATTTCCAAAACAACTACTATTAATATTTTTTTAAGAAAACATTTTATTTAGCCCTGACTGGTGTGGCTCAGTGGGTTGAGCACCAGCCTGTGAACCAAGGGGTGGCTGGATCAGTTCCCAGTCAGGGCACATGCCTGGGCTGTGGACCAGGTCAGGTCCCCAGTTGGTGGCACACAGGAGGCCACTGCACATTGATGTTTCTCTCCCTCTCTTTCTCCCTCTCTTGCAGTCTGCCTAAAATAAATAAATAAAATCTTTTTTAAAAAGATTTTATTTATTAGAGAGGGGAAGGGAGGGAGAAAGAGAGGGAGAGGAACACCGACGTGCAAGACAAACATTGATCGGTCGTCTCTCACATGCCCGCAGCCCACCTGTAACCCAGGCATGTGCCCTGGCTGGGAATCAAACCAGCAACCTTTCAGGTTGCAGGCTGGCACTTAATTCACCAAGCCACACCAGCCAGTGCTAATATTTACTATAGATTCTTCCAGAAAAATTCATATATGGTCTTTCAAAACCTTAATTATATGTCTGGCCTTTTTTCTCTCAGTTTTTTAAAATGTAGTACACAAATTAATGTTGGACCAACTAGGTTAGTGTTTTGCAAAGGGGTTGAATAGGAAATGGTGTGATGATGACTTTGACACCTGACTGATTCTCGGACACTAGTTTCCTCTCGATAAAGGGCTCTTACACACACTGAACTCATCAACAGCCCTAGGGGCCCATGAAAATCTCCATACCAGTGCTGTCCACTAGAAACATAATGTGAGCCATACGTTGTCATTCTAAATTTCCTACTGCACACATTAATTAAAAATAAAAAGAAATAGGTAAAATTAATAATGTATTCTCTTTAGCACATTATATCCCAAATATCATTTCAACATGCAGTCAATATAAAAATTAATGATATAGTGTACCCTTTTATTCATACCAAGTTTTCACAATGAACTGTGCATTCTATATTCAGAGCGCATCTCGGTTCGGGTCAGCCCCGCTGGGAAGCCCGGCCCTGTGCGGGAGAGTGGTTGTCTCAGGGGGAGGGAGGAGATGGGGTATATTCTTAACTTTGTTCTTCATTTTACAGTTACTGACTGATATTTGATGTTGAAAGTTTGCCACTTGTGGTATTCTTAATTATTGCAGACTCTGGGCCAGCTGCATTGTCACTAGCAACAGTACTTTTTTAAAAAAAATCTTTTTTTCATTCTTATAAAATACAACAAAGATCAATAACACATGCTTCAGTATAAAGATGAGCCCTGCTGAAATCGAACTCCTGACTGGTAGGCAATGCCACCCTGTGGTAGCTCACATGTTTGTTCATCAGTGTATGAAAAATCAAATTCTAAGTGGAGAAGGTGGCTTAGGCGTATTAGTATATAATTCATTAACCATGAGCACTTTTTATTCTGAATTTTAGGGTATATATGTAGATTGGTATGTAGTAAAGTGGACTCTCAGGAGAAGATGGGTAGCGATTCCTGAGAAGTCGGTAAGAACACCCTTTGAATGTCATTCTGTTTTTAGGGGTCGCAGACGGTGTCGGAGGGTGGAGAGACTACGGAGTCGACCCGTCTCAGTTCTCAGGGACTTTGATGCGGACGTGCGAACGGTTAGTGAAAGAAGGGCGGTTTGTCCCGAGCAATCCCATTGGAATCCTCACCACAAGCTACTGTGAGCTGCTGCAAAATAAAGTACCTTTGCTTGGTAAGTAGATATCCTATGTGTTTTCCTCTCTAAAGATACCCAGGAGATGGTTAACAACAAAACCAAGAAAATTACTTAACCAAGCCCTGGCTGGCGTAGCTCAGTGGATTGAGCGCGGGCTGTGAACCAAAGTATCGCAGGTTCGATTCCCAGTCAGGGCACATGCCTGGATTGCAGGCCACGGCCCCCAGCAACCGCACAATGATGTTTCTCTCTCTCTCTCTCTTCCTCCCTCCCTCCTCTCTAAAAATAAATAAATAAAATCTTAAAAAGAAAATTACTTAACCAACCTAGCTTTAAGCATAGTTTGATAGAGAGGCTATCAAATACTTACTACTTACTTACAAAATACTTACTACTGCTTTTGGAAAGAATATAAATAGGTACAGCCACTTTGGAAAATAATTTGGAATTACAGAATAAAGTTAAACATGAACAGTGTGCCCAGCAGTTCCACTTCTAGGTCTGTAGACTAGAGAAACTCTTACACATCTGCGTATCAAAGAGTAGGTACCAGAATGTTCACAGTAGCATTGCTTATAATAGCAGAAAACCAGGAACCACCTAGAAGTCCATTTATAGTAGAAGAACGCATTTAGAGAAGGAACGATTTAAAACTGCACGTGATACTCAGGAACATGTTGAGGGAAAAGAAATCATTGCAGAATACCCCTTAGAGTCTGATTCCATATTATTTCATGTTTAGAAAAATAGAAAAGTAAAACTCTATTGTTTGGGATGCTAAAATATGATAAAAAAAGAAAGAAAAGCAAATGATTGTATAATTCAGGATAGTGGTTCTTCCAAAGGAGGAAAAGAGGGATGAGGTCTGGCATGTAAAATTCAGTTGATTACCTGTGGGGAGTTCAGGTTGCAGATAGATATCCCAGACTAATAAACAGCAGTTAGCTGATTAGTCTGTGAAATAGCTGGGCACAAAATAGATACCTGTTAATCTTGTATTAGAAAATGTACAAATACCTAGTGGTTATCTGGTATGCTAATGGAGCATCCTTTTGGCCAAGCTTCTACGTTTATTTATTAAATGGATTCCTGGAAACTTACCCAACAACTTACCCAGCCTTCTAAGCAGACTTTCAGAACGGGTGTTACTAAGTTTCTACCAATTGCCAGCATCTTTCTGGTTACTAGAAGGCCCTCCCTCCCAGTCACCATCAGCATTTAAAATCAGCCTCTGTTCAGTGTTAATGGAGAACTCCACCCTGTAGAATTGTGCCTTCAACTTAAATCCTTCTTAAAAAGGGATTCTTTTCATCATGTTGCTGCCGTCTTCTGTCTTCTCATGCTGTGATTAACCAGCTTGTTTTCTTTCTGACTGAAGAAAAATCTTGGCCTTGAGGTTTCAGTATACCACTTCATCTTAATTTACTATTTTGGACATGCAATTTGGAGCTTGCCTGGCATAGTGAAACATCCCAGATTCTATTTGTAGCACCTCTCTGTCAACTTGCGTATGACTTAGGGCAAGGCACTTAACCTCTGACCCCCTTGCTTCCTATATTAAATGGAGAGACCCTGGTGTTGTGTTGTGTTGTGTTGTGTTGTGTTTTGTGTTGTGTTCCCTTCCCTCCCCTTCCTTTCCCTTCCCCCTTCCCTTCCCTTTTCTTCCCCCTTCCCTTCCCCCTTGCTTCCCGTCTCCCCTTTTCCCTCCTTCCCTCCCTCCCTTCCTTCTTTCCTTCCTTCTGTGTATATGAAAAGGAATGGACTTAAAGCTTCCTAAGCACTCAGAACTATGTTATTAAGGGAAAAGAGGACATTGCAGAATACCGTCTAACAGACAGCCTTTTGCAAAGGTAAACTGCTGAGTTTTACTAAACCTCAGATATAATTGCAAATAATGATAATTTACAAGATTAGGTAATACTTTTTTTAATCCAGCAATTGCTAAAAAGCCTATAATACTACCAATATAAAGGGCAAACTGATAGCAGTAACCACTTATATCTTGAGAATATCTAGCTGATTTTAGAATTGGGTTGGCATCACAGGCTAATTATTGACATATGAAGGGAGTACCCCCAAATACTCTGGAATTTATTTATTAAAAAATTATGTGTGTATTCTTACATGTTTAGACCTCAGTCACTTTCACAGTACTCTCCATTTGATGCAATACGCCTATTGAGACTTTTTTCCACTGTTCAAAACGGTTTTTTAACTCATTGATTTTGATGCCTTGTAGTGCTTCTGCTATTTTTTGTTTCACCTCTTCTACATCAGCAAAATGTTTCCCTCTAAGGACTTTTTTTCATGGGAAAAACAAAAAAATTGTTCAGGGAAACAAAAAAGTCACTTGGGGTGAGAGAAAGTGGGGCATGGGGGTTATGCTGTTCTTTGGTCAAAAACTGCTGAACACTCAGCATGGTGTGGGCAGGTGCGCTCATAAATCACCCATTGTGAAGTGGGCAAAGCATTGAGGGTCTTCAAAAAAAATTCTCTGAAGCCAAACACAGCCTCTCACAATGACACCAGCTGGTGCACTGATGCAGATGGGCTCCTAGAACACTCACCTAGTAGGGGAGCCTGTACTACAAGGGGCCCACTCTCCAGAAGATAATTCCAGATTTTTTTGTGTCCCCCCTCATATATTTTCTCAGACACCCTTAAGTAAATATAGATCTTATGAAGCCAACGTAATTTAAGAATTTAAGGAGTCATTCCATTCCCTGTTTGCTACACAAAAGGCTTAGTTGTAGTTTATAAGATAAAGGGCCATGTGATAAAAACATTTCCATGACAGCATGAAGGATTTGCGTGGGTGCCCGTGTGGACTGGTCGGTCACCGAACACTCACTGCTGTTGTGTTCAGCATCTCTTTTCTTCCTTGCCTGCCTGCTCCTCTCCAAACACCTGAGAACGATAAGCTCTTCTCCCAGTGTTTAGGCTGTTAGGGCCTGTGCCACATGCGCACATCAGTGATTTGAAGAGGCAGAGGAGGAGTGTATACTCCAAGCCCAGATGATTCTGTAAGGCTCAGCTTGCCTTTGTTGGTACTTTGCATATTAAAGCTCCTTCACTGGTGAGGACCCTTTTGGTTCTTACTCAGCAGGTTAGGGACACGAAGGTAGCAAAAAAACGATGGCCTCGGTTTATCAGTGAGTAATAATGAATCAACATGAGTCCTTACTGCAGCAAAAATTTCAAGGCTCCGCTACTCATCTGTCTTTTTTGTTGTTGCTGTTCTCAGATTAATTCCATCAGCTTTCAGATCTTTTGTATGATGATTCTATAGATGATAAGATTGGAGTTTCTCTGCACTGAGTTAGGAGGGAAGGGTAATTGACAATCTTAGCGCCCATGTAAGCTATGGAGTAGGTTGTCTGACAGCACTGCCAGTTAATTATACTACTTGTGTTTTTCTTTGACATTTAATGGATAAGGACTAGATAGCTTAGCATTAGAGTGTCGAGTTAGTATCTGTGCATATACTGTAGAAACAAGGGAATGGAATTTCTGAACATTACAATGAAGCAGATGCTTATATTTAAGTGTTTTTAAATTATTAAGTTATACATTTCCATTTAGAAAAAATTAATAGCAAAAATTAAATTAGTGATCATTCTCCCTGATATTTTTCTCTGTATGTTTGTGAATAGAATAACGGTAACAGGAATTGAATCTGTAGTGTGCTCACAACAGCACCCAGAGCTAGGTTCGTAGGTACTTTTATCTACCATTATGGTAGAAAGAAACTGAGGCCTAGGCAGAACACCGTGTTTTTCTGACTATAAGACACCCCCCCCCCAATTTGGGAGGAATAATGATTGTTAATGCTGCTGTTGAGTTCTGTTTACATTTACACTGGTGAAATATTATGTTATTAAATATTTTACCACATTTTTGGTTCCATTTTTTTTCCCCTTCTAAAACCTAGGTGTGTCTTATAGTCCAAAAATATGGTAAGTGGCCTGCCTACTGGCGGTCAGTTACATAGCTAGAAAATGAGGGAGTCCTGGCCCTGGCAGGTATAGCTCAGTGGATTGAGTGTGGGCTGCGAACCAGGTATCACAGGTTCGATTCCCAGTCAGGGCACATGCCTGGGTTGCAGGCCATGTCCCCCAGCAACCGCACATTGATGTTTCTCTCTCTCTCTCTCTCTCTCTCTCTCTCTTTCTCCCTCCCTTCCCTCTCTAAAAATAAATAAATAAAATCTTAAAAAAAAAAAAGAAAGAAAATGAGGGAGTCCTGAGATTTATCATAGCTAATTCCACACCCTGTTCATTTTGTTTCATTTTGCTTTTTAACTGTCATCTTAACAGTTTGGCCTTTGTCTGCTATTGCTTTTTTTTTTTAATTCACTCTTTATGAGGCACAGTTCTTTAAGTTTGACATCACTTTTTTTTAAATGAAACTTGACTAGCTTGTAACCTACTCGTTTGACTTACCATCTTTCCTTTTTGAATATATTTCTCTAGCAATTTCGTGGTTGTCAAAAAGCTAACACTTATTACGTGATATAAGTGTTCGACATGATTTAACTAATTTTATCCTCACGAACACTGCTATTAGGTAATTACTGTTACCCCCATTTTTATAGATGTGAAAAACTCAAGCACCGAGAAGTTAAGTGATTTGCCCCAGGTCACACAGCCAGTAAGTGGCAGAGCCAGCATTCAGACACAGGCAGGCTCACTTATTTAAGAGAATACTCTTCAGGTATTATGTGACGGTGTATAGCCTGCCATCATACCAATGAACTGTAATTTATTTAACCAATCCCTTAATTTTAGATGTTGAGGTTGCTTCCCGTTCTTCCTGATCTTAAACAGTAGTTTTGTACTTAAGTCTTATTTGCATCTCTAATTATTTTCTTAGAATAAATTCTCACCAGTGGATATGCACATTTTTCAGGGCTATATTGCCTTTAAAAAGTTGTTTAGTTTTACCCTTTCACTACTGGAATGAGCGGTGACCATGTTCGCTACACTCTTGATACCACCATGCATTATTTTCTTTTGATTCTTGTGAAACTGATAGACAAAAGGGTTAGGAGTGTGATGATCATTTTTCATATGTTTCTAGGTAAGCTGCTTATTTTTTTATTTTGCCTTTTCTCTTTAGGAATAGGTTTAAATTTTAGTACTTGAAAGTGATCTTACTAGTTTTACTAACTGCCTTTCATTCTGGGAAAGGTCTTGTAAAGCTGTGTGCTACAAAGGGACACGGGAGCTTTTTGCTCTCTGCTTAGAATGTGGTCTCTTCTGTCTGGACATTAGTAGTCTCTGTAAAGCAAACAGGTCGATTCCACAACCTACCTGGGGAAGTTAGTCTTGTTACTTCATAGTGAGTCAGCCCCCAATAAAAGTTCTTTGTGACCTCAACTGATGGAAATCTGGTTAAAAATTGTCATTATGTGCCTGTCTTAAATGTTAGTGAATTTTGTGCAGGTTTCCTGCTAGTTACTAATGAGAAACTTGAGGGAAATGTAACATTCTCATTCTGGCATTTAAGTATTAAAGCTTAATATTTCAACAACATGCTTTCGAGCTTTTGGCATAGATTAATAGCACTATTGAAATGAAATAATGTGGTTAAACAGCAACCATTTTTTAGTTTTCTGTCTCTGCAAATGGAAGAGTTCAGATCATCAGTGGCCCACTTACTATGTATAATGCAAATCCTTTCTTCTTTCCCACCATTTGGACCTTGATCAGGTTATGGATGACATTTGCTGGCAACATGGATCATAATTAAGAAAGGTCCTTTTTAAGCAAAGGAGGTTCAAATTATGGCATGTTGCTCTTAGGGGTAATTTGATAAAAATGTGTATACAAAGGCAGCCTGGGAAGGGAAAATAAATGGAGACCATTTTTGTTTCTAGGTAGCAGTACTGCCTGCATCGTGGTGCTGGACAGAACTAGCCACCGCTTACATACAGCGAACCTTGGAGATTCAGGCTTTCTGGTCGTCAGGGGCGGCGAAGTTGTGCATCGATCCGACGAACAGCAGCACTACTTCAACACTCCGTTCCAGCTCTCCATTGCTCCACCGGAAGCCGAGGGAGTGGTCTTGAGTGACAGGTAGTCTCTCCTTTCACCATTAAGTGTGAATAGCATGTGGCCCACCCCCAGGTCCCCCCCACCATCCCCCTTAATCACAATGGAGATAGACGCTTTTCATTCTCATGCAAGAAAAGAAGGCACATTGAGAATGTTCTTAATCAGGAGGACCTTTTTTAAAAATTATTTTTTAGGATTTTATTTATCTATTTTTAGAGAGAGGGGAAGGGAGGGAGAAAGAGGGAGAATCATCAATGTATGAGAGATACATTGACAGGTTGCCTCTCGCACGCCCCCATGTGGAGACTTGGCCCACAACCTAGGCACGTGCCCTGACTGGGAATTCAGCGACCTTTCCGTTCGGTTGGCAGGCCAGTATGCAGTCTACTGAGCCACACCAGCCAGGGCAGGAGGACCTTTTAGATTGATTTCAAAAGATATTTTGCTTAGCCCTACTGGTATAGCTCAGTGGGTTGAGCATTGTCCTATACAAAATGAAAGGTCAGAGGTTTGATTCCATCAGGGCACATGCCTGGGTTTTGGGCCAGGTCCCTGGTTGGGGGCCAGTGAGAGGCAACTTATCGATGTTTCTCTTACACACATCGATGTTTCTCTCCCTCTCTTTCTCCCTCCCTTCTCCTCTCTGTAAAAATAAATAAGTAAAATCTTAAAAAAAAATAAATGAAAGATATTTTGCTCAAACTTGATATTACAGCCAAGGTGAATTCTGATAAACAACCAATAATTTGGCAAGACTGCAAATACTACTTCAAGCTTACAGAATATCAATTTTTCATACCAAGACCATGTGATACATACAGTTGTGTTAAATTGTGCTGGAGAAAGGAGTCATTGTTCATGCACGCCATTGCTCGTACAAGATTTTGCATACACTACTAGGGAAGAGTGCAAACAGGCATCTGCTTTATTTTTCAGAATAAAATTTCCTGATTCTCAGGGCCTCCTCTTACATGTAACAGATAGAACTTGCAGTTCATGCAGAACCTGTTAGGGCCAAGTTCACTTGCAGGAAATGGAATCAAAAGTGGTCTAGGATATGTTCTGTGATGATGCTATTGAGGTGATCTCCTTTTCTTCTGGTGCCTCCCCGTTCATTTTTAAATTGTCAAGAGTACTTTTCAAGACCATCGGTACTTTTTTTAATCAACTTTTACAGTTTATCTTTTCTAAGATCAGAGTACAGAATAAGGCTAAGACAGTCTCAGATTTCACTCCCTATAACAAACTTATAGGACCTAGCACAGACATTGTCATTGATTCATAAATGTTGTTAACTGGGTAAGCCTTTTGGAAAAATAGAAGCATTCTAGTAGGTGCCTGTTGTCTCCACTTAATAGTTCTTATAAAGCCAGATCTTAAGTCCTAACTAAGATAAACCCATTACTACCATCTTTTAAACTGGAATGAGCATATTGTGTAATTAAGTATTCAGTATTGCCCATTTAAATTCTATTGTTGACTCCTAGAGAGAGGGAAGCACTTTTATTTTCAGATTAAGACAGATTACCACAATTGGGAGAATATTGGATATGGGCCCTTCTTCAGTTGGCTGTAATATACATTAATATTAAGCATATTGGAGTGGGGAGAATTCAGAACCCCAAAGCCCTGGTAGGTCAGCTAACAGTTTTTGGAGAACAGTGTTTTCATTTTCCTTTATTTGATTCTTCTTGTTTTGGCTTCTGAGTGCTAGAGCAGCCCTGGCGTATCTCACACACTATCTTTGGGAAAGTCTGGTTAGGGCAGCACTCAGCCTGGCCTGCCAATGAGGTGGAGGTTGCTTCCCCTGGAGCCCAGAGACAGCTCGCTAGCATGTGATTTCAGCTCGTGTTTCAGTGCAGGCAAAGTTTCCAGCAGCACAGTATGTTCAGTCAGAATGGGCAGAACTGCAGCTGGCAGAACACCAAGCTCATGGGTGGGAGTGTTGGGAGAAGAGGACAGACTGTCCAATGGTAGCGAGTCTCACAGGCAGAACAGCAAAGGACACTCCTGGGGAAAGAACAACCTCAGCGTAAGACAGAGCTGCAGGGCCAGCCTGGTCATTAATCTGAACTTCTAGAGTCTGATTAGCTTCCAAAGACTGAGCAAATGTGAAGGGTCTTGTATAGCTTCTCTTCATTCTGCAGAATAAATCAACCTGGTTTCTACCAGTTTTAGTCATTTTTCCCCCCTGCTGTATCTTACCTCCTTAGCTATTAGTCCATCTTATCTATGAACTGTTATTTTAACTTTAACTTACAGGTTTTCCTTTAGTAGCTGTTTTTACAAAATATTTGTTGTACACATGTATGTTAGTTGGTTCCTTGACAAACCCCGTCACGGGACTTTTAGACGCGCCGCTGCTCTCCTCGGTCAGAAGCAGATGAGCCGGAAACCTCCTCCGTTCATTCAGCATAAATCTCCAGCAGGGCGGGTTGTTAGTTTTGATGTTTTCTCTTCACAAATTTCATACCATGTCGCTTGCACAGGTTTGGGGGGGTTTTCTGTCAGGCTTAGGGTGCTTTGGTTCTGGCCCTTCCCTTCTGGGTCAGTGTATGAATTTTTCCTGCCTCTTGTTCCCTAATCACAGGTTGAAGCAGGTTATTAGGTATCTCTCTCGCCCCTCCTCACTTTGGAGGCCTGGAAGCAGGGAGTCCAGCCTTTGGGAGTGGCTGAGAATCAGCCTCTCAGGGGGCCGTTAACTTTGAATATGTGATCTTTTCTGTTCTCGCCACCTGCTTTTTTCCCCCATTCTTATGTCTGTGTTCATCAGGTTTTGTCAGAGGAAAAAGGTCTCCCTATCTTTCTTTTTAAAAGTTTTATACAAAAAGATGTAGTGCAAAAATCTACCTCCTATCCCTGCCCCCAGCCACATATCCTCTCCTCAGAGGCAGCCACTGTTACCTATTTCACTTCTGTACCTTCCTCTCTGCATTTCAGAATGTTTGTTTCCCCCCCAAGTTTGGAGGGCCAGTTACTTTGTTTCTTCATTCATTTAATCACTATATACAGAAGACCCACTATGGTCCAGGCACACTAATAAATAAAGACACTCACATGAGGAGCACTTGGTAAGCCCTGGGAGCTAGCTGCACAGTCCTTACCCTGCCAGAATAAGTACCACTTAGTAATACTAACATGGTGTTACCAGTAATGTACTAGCAATTACTACTACTGTAGTATCTGGGTATTTCCTATGAATGAATTCTTATAGGATTTGCATACTTTCCTCCATGGTGCTCAGTTAGTTGTTCCCCTATAACACAGCCTCCTAGAGCCAGATTTGAGTATGCCGGGAAATGGATGAGTGGAAAATGAATAAGAGAGGATGGAATGTGGCTCTAAAGAATTAGGAAATAAAGAGTCATTTGCCCTGGGATTTTAGAGGCATGTTAGTAATTTGACTCAGAAAAGAAGGCCTCCTCCTTTTAAACCAAATGTGACTAGTCACCACACTCTGTTTTACTTGGTAATTTCAATTAAGCTTTTGAAATATTTATGTCAGAGTTTTCGATTAATTTTTTCAAGGTTAGGAGTTTGAGAATGACTAGCTTTAATTATTTACTCCTATCACAAGTAGTTTTTCTTGAAGCCTCATTTCCTCGTAACATAGTGCCTATTGAAAACTTTGCATGGCGCCTCCAAAGAGCTCTCTTAACTTTGCCCCTCCCCTGTCCTTGTCACAGCCCGGACGCTGCTGACAGCACATCTTTTGATGTCCAGTTGGGAGACATCATCCTGACCGCGACAGATGGGCTCTTTGACAACATGCCTGACTACATGATCCTGCAGGAGCTCAAGAAGTTAAAGGTGATCAGCTCCAGGGCCGGTCCTGGGGAATAGCCCTTTCTAGGCAGTCGAGTTTTCTCGATTCAATTGCATTATCCTTTTTATAGTTTTAAAAAGAACTATTTTGTGCGTATAGGAAAATAATAGTTCTAATCTTTCAAGCAATTGTAAATGGAAATATTCACAAATGGATCACTTGAGGGAAAAAAGACTTCTTCCTACCTAAGCTTTTAGTGGGGTGGTAAAGGTAGGATAAGTCTAGCTAAGAAATTTATTATTTGTATTTCTTACTGTATTTTAATGGTATTTAATAGTGGTTGGCTCCTGGTCCTTTTCTCCTTTTGTTCTCATAGCAAACCCAGCAGGCTGTCGAGGCTGGGAAAAATAGGAAGTTGTCCTATGAAAGCCAGCCAAGACAGCGGCCAAGGGCAGCAGGCAGCTAGGGGCCTCGATGTGACCCGAGCTGCCACCCGCAACAGAGCAGCTCCGACTTGACCCGCACAGAGAGTGGGAGTGAGAGTCAGTCTTTCCACATTCTCTTGGTTTTGTAAAAACATAACTCTGAGAAAGGGAGTCTTTTCTCATGCTTTTATCACTAACCCGTGTAGCTTTGAGTAAGTTTTTAAACTTTTAAGCAATATTTTCCCCACCTGTAAATGCGGGTACAAAAGGTCCTGGTTCAGAGGGTTATGGTGACTAATTGAGACCGTGCACATGAAATCCTTGGTTCCAGGCCTCATCTGTGAGGGAATTCCCTAAAGACCAGGTGCTTACAGGTGGTGGCACTGCACCCTTGTGTGGTGGCTGGGTGGTAAGCAGAAGTGACACATTCCCTGCCCTCTGGAGTTTATCTTCTACTGGAAGAAGACAGATAATACACACAAAACTCAGAGTTTATTCTAAGTCTGATATTATTATTTATCAGTTATTGTATTATTTTTATACAAACAACTGTAAACCCCCTTTTGCCCCTCCCTGTAATGTTTTTGGTAAATAAGGAGAAAAAGCAGTGTGAAGGGACAGAGAATAGAAAGGGGCAGCTAGTTGAGAAAGAATGGTCAAGGAAGGCCTCTCAACGAGGTAGCATTGAAGCAGAGGCCTGTAACTTGTACTGAAACCATTCTGAATGTTGGAGTGTTAGAACTAAATGGATCTTGTTTCCCATCGTGTTTTATTGACAAGGAAGTTGAAGCAGCAAGGGTAAGGGTGTGGCTCAAGATTATACAGCCGGGCAAGCGTCTTCCATCAGGATACAAGCTCTAAAGGCATTTGCAGTGGGGTAACTGGCAGCTCTTCCTTAGAGAGCAAACAGGTTGGCAAGGGGTGCATTCCTAAGCAAGGAAATTGAGCTCATCCCTTAAGTGCTATCAAAATTTGCCCCTTTTCAGTCTCATCCCCTTTTAGCAAAAATACCTTAAGAATTTGAAATGGGGGGAAAAACGCAGAATTCAAAATTCAAACTTCAGGGCCCAAGGCCATCCAGCAAAAACTTTCTGAGTTCACATTGTATGCAGGCAGCACTGGGTCTCATTCATTTTAGTCAGGGTGTAGCACCTTAATGTCTTCTCTGACTGGAGTGAAATGTGAAGTGGTGGAAACCGTGATTAGATAAATGTTACTGTTTTAAAAAGTGGTATTTGTAAGTTTACTTGAATATGAAGTCATGTGAGGTATTATGGTAAAAATAACTCCCTCATCCTTCATCTTAGAATTCAAATTATGAAAGCATACAACAAACAGCAAGAAGCATTGCTGAGCAAGCTCACGAGCTGGCCTATGACCCAAATTATATGTCACCTTTCGCACAGTTTGCATGTGACAACGGACTGAATGTGAGAGGTAAGCATTCTTTAGGGAGGTCAGAGAGACTAATTGGGAACACAGTAAGGAGGGAGCACTCGGGGCTGTGTGTGGGGGGGTACCCCGGAGCACCGGGGCGAGACTGTTGAGGAGTGCTCGCCCAGCTGTGAGCAGTGGCTTTGAGCTCGGCCACCGGGCCTCCCCTGGAAGACGAGAGAGCAGAGCAAGTGCACGTTGTCCACCTTCCCCGCGGAGGGCGCCTTCAGGGCTGAGCTTCACGGCCGCACAGGCAGGCGGGACCTGAGGCCCTGTGTTGCCGCCAGCGCACTGCTCGGACCTGAGCCCACAAGGCCTCGGGCTCTGCCTGCAGGGACTGGCCATTCCCCGCAGTTTAACACTCTGCCCTTCACGGGGCTGACATTTCACTTCTCCTTTCCTCTGGCTTTGTGGGACTCGTCGACAGTGTTTGCCTGCCAGACTGCCACAGCAGGTTTTGAAGAGGGAAGCCATGTTAAACTGCCCTTGCTTGAAGAGTCCTTCTGGCTACTGAGTGATGTGTATGACATGTAAAGCATTTCTTAGCCCTCCAGGAAATAGTAAAAGAAAAAAGCACATGCCATAGCTGTTTGGCAGATTAGAATACAGCACTGTTCCTGGTTTCAAAACAGTGGGTGTGTTTGTCCAGATTAGGCTTATGGCTAGAAACATGTTACTTCTCGCCGGCAGAATTTATCTTCCCCAGCTCTTATCTTCATTGTGATCGCTGTGAACAGAAGACGTGGTGGCCATTTTAACAGAGCTCCTGTTTGAAAGAGCAAAGAGTGTTTTTTTTTTTCTTTTAAGCTTCAATTAAGTTACATATAATCTCTTGGTGTTTTTATTTAATCTCTCTTTATCAAATATTTTTTTCTTTCCTCCACTAGAATATATTGACAAACCAAACCTGCCTTAATTGCAAGCATTTGCATCCTAGTATTTTTTAGGCTTACAGTTTTGATTGGCACTTCCTTTTTAGATATGTGAATACATTCTCATTTTCATTTTAGGTGGAAAGCCAGATGACATCACCGTCCTTCTTTCAATAGTGGCCGAGTATACAGACTGACTCACCTAGGTGTCAGCTCCTGCCTTTCCTTTCGTTACCCCACATTCTCCCCAACCGCATGTGCGGATCCTGCTGGCGGGACCACGTTTCTTTGCCACTGATCTCAATGGCCAGTGATGTAAGCCTTTGCCTGTCTCTTTGAGACCCCATTGAGATCTTTGTTGAGAACCACTACTGTCATTCACGAGCTTACATCTGCCAGCAACTTGGAAGAGAATCAAGATTAGAAGATTGACCTTCACTTCTCATTGTCCTTTCCATGATGGGGTGGAGGTTTTCAAAGCAGAAATGGCTATTACTTTTCAAAAATGCTTGAAATATTGAAGAAAATGAGTAATGTTGGTAAAGTGAATTCAAAATTACAGTGCGTAAAAGGGATTTTAAAAGTCTAACACAAATTCTATGTTATGGTACATCTACTAAAAACATTATTCATCGAAAGAAATGTTACATGTGTACTGTACAGTCTTCGTTATGATTGGGTGTGGCTTTGTGTTTTCATTATAAACTCCTATTTTTCAGGGGCTTATAATTCTGGTCTAAAATATTGCTCTGGGATGATGAAATCTTGATCCCAGGAGTTTTGGGGGGCGGGTTTGTTACACATTGGATGCAAAATCCAGTTTAATTCTATGGATGCAAATGTTCCATGGTTTTTAAAAGATACTTAATTGTGATCCTGTGATCAGCGTTTTGGGAGTTTATTGATTAGTCCAAATCATAGGCTGGTGGCCTAATCCGCAGACGGGGTAGGGGAACTCTTTACCGAAATTTTTTACTGGGACTATTACTCAAGATTGTAAACTCCTCAAAGCCAAGAAACGTAATGCTGTGGCCGAAATTCCTCCTAGCTGTCTGATGTGCTGCCCCCACATGGGAGTTCTAGGTCTGCAGGCCTCATGGGTTGAAAACGAACAGCTGTTTCTTTGACTTTTGGGGCTTTTGATGGTCGTGCTACTTCTGGTTTCCCTCAGCCCCTTCATTAGTAGCCTGCTTCCCGTAGACGAGCACGCACCACATTCAGGAGTCCGCGCGGGAAGGGCGCCGCGGCCGCGGCGGCAGCACGGACGTCCGCGAGGGAAACTAGTGATGCTCTGACGTCTGCATTTGCCCCGCACAGAAATTTAGGGGTTTCTGAATCAAGCTTAATGTTTACAGTTTCCGAATAGCCATCGTGCAGTGTGTAGTTTAAGTGTCTCGCATTCAGTTTTCTCATTCTCTGCAAGCTCAAACTTATTTTCAAGGTTTCTGTACAAGTCAACTGCTGTAAAGATATATATTTTGGGGTCAGTTTTTTTCCTTCATTAACTTGGTGGTAGAAAAATATATATACTTAGCAATCCTTAAATTAAAGCCATGTTTTATATATAAGTCAGGTAACATCGGTGTACAGATGAGAATGCAATTAAACCCGATGAGAGTCTGCTTGAGGAGGATATGGAAGGTGTCTCTAACGGAGACACTTACTCCCCGGTTTATTGCATCAAAACTTATGTTTGAGGTTACCTCAGCTTGTTTTAAAGACTTTGTTTTGTGAATTTGTACTGTATATTTGAGTAACTGTCAAGCTTTTGTTTTATTTAAAATTGTTTAACATGTACCATGTACATGTCATTACTATATTTCAATGCATCATGCTTGTAACAGGCATTTCATTTATAATAAGAATGAGTTATTCATTTGTAAGCTGTTCCGTAATTTATCTACTATTCCTAAATTGGCATAATGTTAGATATCTATTTTGAATCACCTTTAATTACATGTCAGAATGCCTTAACTACCCTAACTTGACAAAACAGTTCTTTGGTAGAGGAGACTGGGCGGGGCTGGGGGTTGTGGAGGGAGACTGTTTAAATAACAAGAACCCATCGAGCTGTGACAAAACATGGAAGCCAGAGTGGCAAGTGGCGGGGTATTTATTTTGCACAAAATATTTGCAGTCTCTGAGTATTTAAAGAGTAAAGAAAGTTGCATCCAGAAGGGTTTTGTTTGAAGGAGTACATTTATACTTGGGCTGGCGACATTAGTTCTTTTATTGGGTTTTTAATTATTTCTGGTCAGAGGTTTGTAGCCGATGATCTGGATATGTTTTGCATTAATTTTGCAATGCCTACATTTGATTCCTGGCAGAGCTGGTTAAGTCAGTGGCTTTTCTCTGCTCTCATTTAACTCGTCAGATACAATCTTTGTAAAGCTAGATTGGTGGTGTTTTAACACAACTCATTTAATCAACTTACCATTTTGAGAAATGATCATAAGAAAATCGACAGTATGTTTGTTCCAGTGACGTTGAAATTAGTGGGACAAGAATTGAGTTTCACAGTGGAACTGACTTTGGACCTGGCCTGTAGATTTGTACGCAAAACAGTTTCTCTTTTCCCTGTCCTGTTCGTGTTATGCACTTAATTTTATGAGCGCCAGTGGTCAGTCGGAGTGCTGCTCCCCGAGAACCCTCCCTCCACTCCCAGTGTCAGAGGCTGTGTGGGACCCATGCTGAAATTTTCCAGGTCACAGGACCCAAGTGTCTCTGGGGTGTGACTTGAGATATGCCATTTGGTGTGTCTGATTCTGAACTTGATGTGTGTGTTAATTGTATTTTAAATCAAGCAGTATAAAGCAACACACACACATGCCTCAAGTAATGGACTTTTATAACAAAAGAAGAATTTGGATTTCTAATTTACAAATGGCAAATTATTTATCCCTCTCTGGATGCACCAAAGACCAGTAAAGTTTATAGCTTTTCCATCTATATTTATAAAGCAATACTGTATTATAAAAAAATCAATATTTTTATCACATGCTTGAAATTTTTATTTTGTTCTGTTTTAAAATGTGCACTCTAAACATATCAGAACCTTATTTCTTCCTGTGAACTTAAGCTGCCTGCGCACAAAAAAAAATTTACCCAACAGATAAGCAGTAGAGCCCATAGGCTCTTAAAAACGGAAAGAAGAAATGACGGGGGGAAACGAGTTATTTGTCCTGAATTACTGTGCTGGCTTGACATGGTTGATGGGTACTGTATCACAAAAGGATCCATTCCAGGTGTGCACGTCTGGGGCTCGGGCTGTGTCTAGATTAGCAACTAGATTTCAAGCTTTGCGTGATGGGAGTGTCTCCCCTACCAGCCGCATCTGTTCTGGGTAGAACAGTCGCCTTCAGCACCGCCTTCAGTACCCAGCCTACACATCCAGTGACAAAGCAGGGATTGCAGGAGTTTGCTGAGTCGGTTTTGGGCCTTGTAGGCATGGTAAACAAGATCGGCTAGAACGGTAGTAAGTTCTTGGTTCCTTGTCACCTCATACCAGCTATCTTTGGTGGAAGCTACAGCATCCGATTTTCCTAGAAATGATACATTTTAGCATTTAACAAATTTTACAATACAAAAAAAAAACCCAAAATCTGCTTATAAAACTGAAATTATAAAGCAAAAAAAGTTTGGATTTTATTCATAAAAAATTAAGTCCTTCGTAAAATTGAACTCTTCTCGACTAAAAATTGACGGACTTCATGTCACAATTTTAACTGCTAGCAGGTAGTTTGCAGCAAAGATGGCTAAATGATGAAGCAGGTTTGAATTTGTGTATACTAATGAGCTGCTTTTTTCTGTTTTGAGACTATCATTATTTGTCTTACCCAGGAGGCAATGATCTGAATTGGATGTCTGAAATATAACTTATGCAGGAATAGTTCTGTAAATACATTTAAATAAACTGTAAAGATATTTAATAAATATAGTATTTATACTAATCTGTGTATTCCTTTTAATTTGAATAGTAACTAAGACACCAGCCCTTGACATTGAGTTGATCTCTCTCAAGTCCACATTTCCAGGCCCTTAGTCAACTGGTGTAGCAGTGACTCCACTTTATAGCTATTATTTTGTCTTTTACTGGTTTATCTGCCTTGGCTCTTTTCACCAGCTGGCTTGTTACATCAGTTTAGCTTCCTCAAAAGTTCATCAAAATGGATTTTGATGAATTGGATGATAATTGGATGTAAAACACACGTGGTTTCCTAGCCAAGAAGGCTTTTGCATTATCCACATGGTATGAAGTAAATCACAGAAAAATCGGGTGTCATTTTAATTTAGCATTCTGAAATCCAAAATTCTAAATTCTAAAATCCAAATTAAATACAGTTTAATCAACAGTGTGACTATCTTTTACAGACTAGTGCTGCATCCAGGCAATTACTGATGATGCCTCCAGACCTCCGCCCCCTGCCCCTTTCCATGGGCGAGCCAGTTTCCTCCTCAGCGAGGAGACTACAGTCACTCATACATAAACGTGCTCCGGGTGGTCATCTGCAGTTGCTAGGGATATGTGAAATTCAGTGTTCATCATCAGTGCAAGCATAAAGCATTATATATTTAGCCTATGTGTGCAAGGACCTCTTGAAGTTATGTGGGCATTGCCAGTTTCCACAAAAAGCTTGGTGAAAGCCCGTTTTCATTCACTGAGGAACATTTTGGGATGAACTCGAGTTTTTATTAGGTTATTGTGGGCAGCTCTGACTCATGACTGAGCTACGAGAGCCAAATTCACTCTGGTTTCAGCGTCTGTTCACAGTTCTGAAGCCGACCAGTCTATTCAGCCCCTGGTGTTTATGAGTCCCACACAAATCGAAAGTACAGTGGCTTGCTGGTTAGCATTTCCTTGCGATCTGACGTCTTCACACAGAGACTTGACAATGAGATGTGGCGGGAGTCCGGTTTGTCAGGTTATGACTACAGACAGGTCTGGGGGGGAGAGGCGTGCAGCGTAAGACATTACGTAACAGTGTTTCTGTGCCAGAGTTTCAGTCCGTGCAGGTGACAAGCTGAGTCTTAAAGAGGCAAAGAACAGAGGCACTCACCATCCGCCTCATTCCATTCCAGACCCGGGCTGTCTGGACAGTGCAGGGTAGTGCTCTGTGCCAGATCATAAAGAAATAACTTGGGCATCACTTCCATTAAATTCTTTTTTGCACCACACTGGACAAAATCACATCTGAAAACCAGGATAATTTAAAGCTAGCAAATAAAATTATATAAAAAGACTCCAAAGTGAAGGGGGTAGCTATATATTTTTACTCTTGACCTTTTTCCCCAGGGGTTAATTTTGCTTAAAATCTTAACAAAATACAAAAAGCAGTGGACAAGAAGGCCACGATATTACGCGAGAAAAGACTGCATAACTTCCGCGCGTCTGAAAGCACCACAACTCCAGCGTCTGCAGTCAGATACAAAGGTGCCTGGCGGCGAGTCGCAGAACTCAGAAGCAGTGTGGACGCGCCCCGGTGGCGGCCGAGGAAAGTTAGATGCCTTCAGAAACGGGCGGAGAAAGCGCCAGGAGCTCCGATGTGGACATGCATTGAACTGAAGAATCCGCACGGAACTTTTCCCCGTGCAGAAAACTGCTGCCTCCCCAGCAGCATGAAAACACTCGACAAGCAGCTGTTCCTGGACGACTGTTGTGTGAGATGATGTTTGCAAACGCAGAAGCCCACCCTGCATTTCCAGGGAGTCCAAGACAGTGTTTTTGTACACTAAGTGTGCAAATGGGTTTGAGGTATGAGCCACTAAATCGGAGGGTGGTGGGCAACTCAGCTGTCATTAAGGGTTAGAATATGGAAAAACTGCCATTCATGTCCTCTTCGCTGTCACTTGCGGTTGCCAGACTGTCAAAAGGGTTGTCGCAGTGTTCTTGCAGGTCGGAAGAAACTGCTCCAAAGAACATGGAAGAAAACTGGAGGGAAAAAGTAACTGCACTGTTGATTCAGAATAAGAATTCTCAGTAAATGCTCCAGGGAACGGCCCCTTTCGGAAACCTGGCCAATGTGGTCTCCCTGACGTGGACGGCGCTGGTCCGTGGGACACCCAGAGCCTCGTGACCAGACCAGCACGTTCTCTACGCCAAACCCCCCCCCCCGGAGGCACGCAGTGTGGGGTCAGTCATCTGCCTCTGACCCCGTCCTGAGCCGTTTAAACACACGCCAGGGCTGGGGGAGGCAGAGGCAGGTCCTGCAGGCCATTCTGCTCGACTCCCAGCGTCCCTTGCCCTCCGCCTGCCACAGAAGCGACCCTCCTAGCCAAAGCCTGTCCTTTCCTCCCTGTCCGCTCACGGCCCCTCCCAGGCCTCTCCTCTGCTGGATAGGAGCACCAGCATTTTACAATAATGTCTCTCATCTTTAAAATACGTGAAAAGCACCACCACCACCCCATTCCTCCCTCCCTGCCTCAGCTCTGCTTTTCTCTACACTTGTTTCCATTTTCTCATGCTCCTATTCAGTCCTATCTAAAAAAGCTCCTGACCGCACCACTTCACAGAACTTCCCACTCTGGTCACCAAAAATCATCATGTGCTTAAGCCAATGACCATCTTCAGTCTTCATCCTGCTTGATACCGAGACACCCTTCTTGAACCTCCCTCGCGCCACACTCTCCTGGTCGCTGTTAGACTTAGCCCGGCGCACTTGCCCTCTACGCAGGCTCTGAATCGGGGTTTCTCAGCCTCAACACTACTGACACTTGGGGTCTGACGATTCCTGTGGGGACCATACTGTGTGTCAGAGGATTCGAGCAGCATCCCTGGCCTCTAACCACTAGATGTGAGTGGTGTCCTTGATACCTCGGGTCCCCTTAGTCCCCATAACCAACATCACCAAGTCATGTTACTTGCACCTCCTCAGTCAGCTGTCTGCTTCGGCCGCTTCTCTTCATCTCTGAGGAGTCACCATCTCATCTCTTGGATGCTACAATTGAGCTTCCATTCTTGCCCCACTGCACCCCATTTATAGAGTAGCTGCAGCTAAAGTTATCTTTTAAAAAATCAACTCTGTCAGCCCTCCTTCTTAAAACCCCTTGAGTACTTTAAATGCCAAGATACTTAATATGGCTGTTTACATGGCCTAGAGGACCCTTCTGGCATGATCTGGCACTCGTCAATCGCCCCAGCTTCACCCCGTGCCATTGCTTCCCCAGGGCTCTCTGCTCTCTAGCCGCCCCAGCCAGCCTTCAGTTCCTTAAAACCACCATGCCCCCTCCACTGCAGGGCCTTTGTACCCCACATCCCCTGCCCCCAGTATCCAGTTTTACTGTCCTAAAAAGTCTTTTGTATAGTGACTTAACAGAGTGACTTTTAGAAAAAATATATCTCCTCCCAAATTTCTCATTCTAACTAAGGAACTTATATTTCCAAATCAATAATAATAGCAATAGCAAAACAGACTTGAATGAAACATTAATGCAAATGTAAAATTGGGACTATCACTATTTCCCAATGATGCTTCTGTTTCCAATAAATTGTGTTTCTCTTCAATTCAATAGATTTCATAAGGTTTAATGTTAGCATTCTGTGGAACTTATCATCAATCTAGTAAAATGTTGGTATACTGATATGTTATCTACTGTGACTCCTCTATGAATGGGGATCTGTGCTGTTTGGGGGATAAAATTTATACCATACCACTATGAATAAAGGGTTTTCCAAATGAATTTGAAATATAAAATTAGAGCCCTGGCTGGTGTAGCTCAGTGGATTGAGCATGGGCTGCGAACCAAGGGATCACCAGTTGAATTCCTAGTCAGAGCACATGCCTGGGTTGCAGGCCAGGTACCCAGTAGGGGGCGTGCAAGAGGCAAACACATTGATATTTCTCTCCCCCTCTTTTTCCTTCCCTTCCCCTCTCTCTAAAAATAAATAAGTAAAATCTTTAATAAAATAAAATTAGAAGAACATTTATTTTAGAAAACAAATTATATGACTAGCTTACTATGTGTATTTAAGTATAAATATACACCCTGGCTGGTGTGGCTCAGAGGATTCAGTGCCGGCCTGCGAACCAGAGGTGGCGGGCTGGATTCCCAGTCAGACGCATGCGTGGGCTGTGGGTTAGGTTCCCAGCTGGGGGCGCGTGCGAGGCACCTGAACAGTGTATCCCTCGCACACTCGTGTTTCCCTCCCTCTGTCTCACCCTCCCTTCCCCCTCTCTAAAAATAAATAAATAAAATCAGAAAAATGGAAGGTGACAAAAAATAAAAATAAGTATGCTATAAGCAATTAGTTATTCTTTAAAACAAACAATCTCAATCTCTGCTTGAATATACTTGTTAGAAATTACTCAGGTAAAGGGACAAAGCAAAAAACAAAAACTCACAAAAAAAAGAAATCACTCAATGAGCAATTTAACTATTTTGTATTAACATTCTAGAAATCACTCTCTTCTCCATCTCAGACTGGCTTCCCCTCTCCACTGCTGGCTAATTTTCAGTGTGTTGTGGGTGCGCAGGAGGAGGGAGCTTGCAAAGGGTGACGGACGATGGGAACTCCTGACTGAGACGCGGTCGTGTCTCAACGTTTTTCTTTACCTTCCTGAGATGCGAAGGCCCTGGCTCTTCCTCCGTGCGGCTGACACTGCTTCCTGGTGCCTCGCTGATGTCCCCATTCGCTCTTCTCACTAGAGGACTGCCACAGTCTCCCAGTGTAGAGGTGCCCCCGAGAGTCTCATCGGGGTGGAGCCCCTTGGGCGCTGCTTGTCCCGAGACGTGCTCCGTGGTCTTGCCGTCTTCTTTGCCAGCCTTCGGATTTGAACATTCCAGATCTGACCTGAGGTGTTGATAGGGATTAAATGAATGAACTGTTTACTTTGAAGTATATATTTTTATATAACTAATAGAGCAATACAGTATGTCAATGATAACACTGGTTTAGGGCATGTACTGAAATCATATGGAGCTAACTGTTTTGAAGGTTAAGATTTACATACATGATTATTTAGAAGTTCTCTCTACAGATGAGATTTGTTAGCAAACAACCTGGTGTGCATGAGACAGTCTTGTGATAACGGTAACGGGGCCAAGTCAGAAAAACAGCCAAATAAATTACCACACATACATTCGACAACATTGTACATAGACATTAAATACCACATTTCCGAGCCGTAATCAGTGATGCTGGAACATGTTCACAATATAGTACTTGAGAGGGGAGCAGGATAAAAAGCTACGTATGCTATTTGATGTCAATCTTGTTTAAAAATACAAGCGTATGCAAAATTAAAAGTCTGGAAGGAAACGGAGCGCGCCAGATGCTAACAGCGGCTGTGTCTAGGCTACAATTGTGGGTGATGTTGACTTTCTTCTTTGCGCTTTTCTGTATTTTCCACACACCCCACAGTAACTTTATGCTGCTTCAACAGTTGAAGTACCCCCACCCACTCCAAAAAAAAAAGGTATTAAGAGACAAAAGGAAAAAAGAAAAACAATGGCTGTCCCTCTGTCTGAGAAAGCGCATCCTAGGTGTGCATAGACAGTCCTTTGAACCTGAACCCTAAATCACTCCTGAAAAGCAACCATTCCAAACAGAAACGAATTTGAGGTCTTCACAGCGACAAATCGGAGAGCCCGTTAAATTCTGATCAGAAGAGAGGAAGCAAGTATCCAGGGCAAGGTCGGTGACATTTCTATGTTACCGTCAGGTTTTACTACAGCTCTTCCTGATTCCGTCAGAATTTCTGGTCTAATGTTTTACTCTCAGCTGTTTCCTGAATGAGTGCCGTTGAATTACTTCTGAGTAAACTGCAATGGCTTTTCCCCAGCCAGTAAAGACGGTGGGACATAGCCTTACCTTTTCCGCTTTTCTGGAAGACACAAGGATTGTGGAGAAGATGCTCTACTTGGCTCATCAGCCAATGTGGCCAAAATAAAGTTGGCTTCCAGTAACATATCATCAATACTTAAGGCCACTGGTCTGAAAAGGCAAAGTCAGAGCACACAGAACAATCATTTTCTGACAGACATTGGGAAAACACTGGAAAATGATACCTAATTCAGGAGTAAAAGAAAAACAGGAAGGTCCTCTTGTCCTTTCACAGATTAACGTAGCCCGAAGAGCTGAAGTGGCCCTTAGAAATCACCAGATCTAGCTCCATAAAACACGTCTACCCTGACCCGATCTCACTTGGGATTTCCATCCTGAAATACTACATGAAGTGTCATAGCTTCCCAGGGATTTAACCTGGTTAAGCCATGCATCATTGTCTAGCTAGGCAATTTATTCATGCCAAATGTATAAACGTTGGCGTTCTGCAGAACCACATATCTTTCTCAATCAAATACCATTTAAAAAAACATCATGTTATGACATCTTTTAAAATTTTAGTTTGATAAGTGTTTCTAGTAAGGTTAAGGAATTCCTTAACCTTACTAGAGGTGTGAATTAATTTTGGAGTGATTCAAATGGTTTTATTATTGATATATAACAAAAGAAAAAGAAACAAATTCAGAAAAGTTTCCAAGAACCTACTTCCCAGGAAAATCAAAATAAATGGATATGGGAGCACGTGTAGCTTCTGAAAACGCCAGAATTCCCTGAAAGGAAAAGAAGAAGAAACAAGTGGAGTCTTTCTTTAAAACTACCAGTGAAAATTTTAATTTGGTGCAAATTTTTCTTTACCTTCAATTCTTTGAAGCAAAATGTTATTTCAGTGTCAATTCCAATTTGAAAGAAGTCAAACTCAGCTGGACCCACAAACATCTCACTGTGTACAGAATTGTTCAAATCTGTTTAATAGTGTAGGAAAATAAGGAATAAAATTAGTTCCAGAGGTGTTTGTTAAATTTGAATATAAAAATATAACCTAAGTGGTAGGTTTAGAATAGCCATAAATTCTTGGCCATTCCTTCGTTGAGAGGTGGGGCCTCTGTCTCCCTGCCCGCGCCCAGAATCTGGGTGGGCGGGCTCTCGGCTGCTTTGGCCAGTACTGCATGGTGAGGTGACCTGGTGCTGGTCCCTGAGCCCCGGCCTTTGGAGACTAGCAGCTTCCACTTCTACCCTCCACTTTCTCTGTCCCGCAACACCCGCTCTTGGGGCTCAGCCACCATGCTGACTTCACGCTATAGGAAGTCCAGGCTAGTGAAGAGGCCACATGTGAGCAGGTACTCTGGTCAGTGACCCGGCTGGGCTCCAGGCATCGACGACCAGCCATGTCAGTGTACCATCGTGGGTGCCTTAGGTGGTTCCAGCCCCAGCACCGACTGCAACTGCATGAGAGACCCCAAGGGTGCACTGCCCAGCTGAGCCTGCCAACCCGCAGAGCCATGAGAGGTAAGAATAAATTATTTTAAGCCACTATATTTTGGAGTGGCTTGTTGTAAATGATTACATAGCCAGAATGCCATAAACACAAGTTTATTCTAAAGGGAACTACTATTTATGAATATAGTTTATATAGAACAAAATTATTATATTTTGACACATCTTTTTTCTTTTTCATCCATATCTTCAGTATGATACTTAGATATCACTCAGCATTTTTAACAAAGCCTGGCAACATAGGACCTTGAACGATAACTGTATCTATAGGTGGAGCCTATTTGGGAAATTACTCTTTATTTTCAACCCTTCAGCTAAGCAAATTTTTACTTTAAAAGTCCCATTCTCACATGTGTCTGTTAGCTCTAGCTACCAGAGTCATCAACATTTCCTTATAGCTGTGGTCAGATTTACATTAAATTTATCGTTTATGTCTAAGTATTTAATCTTCTGTGTTGCTATGGTAACATTATGTTCTCCTACTGCATACTGTTTGTATATACAAAAGCTATTTTCTTCATCATTTATATCCTGCTACCTAAATTATTTTATTATCTGAGTTAGTTTTTATCACTCATTCTCTAGAGTTTCCAGGTGTATTATCATGTCATTTGCAAACAGAAATGGTCATACTTTTAGTGCCTGTGATTGGCTCATCTAATTGCATTAACTAATAACTCCAGTACAGTGTTAAACAGAAGAGGAGATAGTAGGTATCCTTACCTGTGATCTTAGTGGAAAATAGTCTTCCTATTAAGTAAGACACTGGCTTTGGTATATGTAAGTATGTATACATTTAATTATTTTTAAGAAAGCATTCATCAATTCCTATATTTTTTAGTGTTTCATATTAAAAATAAATGTTACACATTTTATGAGGCTCTCTCAGCATTTATGGAGATAATCATACAAATTTTGTTTCCTTAAACCTATTGATCTAGTGTTTTATGTTACTGGAGTTTCTAATATTGAACCAATAGTGCATTTCTAGAACAAATTTCACGTGGTCATGGTATACAATTTCCTTAATGAGGTGTTGAATTTTGTTTCCTATTATTTTCTTCCATTTTTAGGTGCATTTAAAAATATAATCATACTGTGCATACTACTTCATGATCTATTTAATAACATATCCTGTTTTTCCACGTCAGTAAGCACATTTTTCTAATTACTTGTGTGTGTTGGTGTTTTGTGTTTTCCACGACCAAACTAGCTTCAGTAAATATCTTTGTTATGCACTCTCAGAGAGAGGGGAATGTATACATACACACCCAAAACTCCTCGACAGCTTCGCGGTATTTCACTGCTTTACCTCAACCAGTCCCCTGCCGCTCGGTCTGCAGTGCGCGACAGGCATCAACAGTGCCCGCCTCTCGGTAGTGGGATCTCAAGGGATGTTCTCATTAGTGCTCTTTAAAAATCATTGTCTTCACTGAACATGAATTGTGTAAGTATGAGAACACGGGATAAACGGTATATATTTTTTAAAGGACCCAGCAATACCTTATGAATACGTTCATCTCAGACAAGAAGGCTCACATCACTCTCAGGACATGAGCAGGGAGTGAGGTCAGTAACACAGTTAAACGGTTGGGTCCCCAGTCAGACATAACTGTAACTGCTTGTGAGAAAGTCCCTTACGAACGTAAGGGACAGTGCCTCCTGGTTGTTAAATGGCCGCCTTTATTCAGAGATGGGGTATGGAACATAAAACAGACCCATCACTAGTCCAGCACACGTTTCCCAGATGGCGCGCTCCTGAGGGCCAAGACGGAACCGTGGACGGAACTGAGAGAAGCAGTGAGGGCGCGGGGGGTGGGAGCTGAGCCCCGTGCTCAGACCCCCGTCCCCGCTGACTCCTGTGTGCCACCCAGCAAGTCATTAGTCTCTCTGTGCTTCCTATTCTCCAGATGGGACATGAGGGTCATCACAGTACCTACGTCACAGAGTTGTCGGGAAGATCAAATGAATTCAGAGATGTAAACCATTTAGAACAGAACCTGGCACCAACTAAATGCTGCAAAAGTCATCCGACCCGACTTAATCCCTGGTTCTACTGGTTTGTCACTTGAAAATGACACGGTCCCTCCCTTCGTACACTTTCTTTACTGCCATCACCAAAAAAACCACACAAGGTCGAAGAGTCTTCAACAACTTGTGCCAAAAAGACCCAAGTATTCTTCTCAATACCCAAACTCCTGATTTAATCATGCCTTAGTTTCTCCATACCATCCAGATAACTCGTGGAAGACTGATTTAAGAAGCATTCCCGTTTTCTGCCCTATGTTTTTGCCGTCCGGAATACCTTACATTTCCAAAAGTCAAATTTACTTTTGCTTATGTCGTCAAAGATCATCTCAATTGATTGCTGGCCTCTTAATTTTTCTTTATGCTAAATACAAAGTATGATAAAGGATGAGAAACAGACCTTAAAATCCTAACTTTAAAAATATTTTTCTCTGTAACCATTCTCCTAATTTTAAAACAACTGGAATTTAATGATCTTTCTACATCTTATTGCTTTTTAGACAAAAATAAATATTATACCACCAATATTTACTGAGTGGTTAGTAATCAAGAAAGCCAGGAAACAATATTACATCAAAGCACTGTGACGAATAGGACCCTTACCCATTGATTCCTCACTAGAACTCTTAATGCAGACTTCCAGGGGAGTGACAGCAAGAGTGACTTCCTGTTGACCCGATGGGAAAAAGACAGCCGCCTCAGCAAGCACTCTGTGAGATGTAATAAAAATACTACATTATTTGAAAAACAAACAGAAAGAAACAATTTTCTAATGAGGCTCAAATCTTTAATCTAGAAATAAATAGGTTAGTTAGCTTAGACTTAGAAAAATTCACCCAAAGGACTTTATATTTGTTCTTCTATATGAGCTGCGATATTTTAGTATATTTAAGAGTTGTAGCTTCATTCAAGGCCAAGAGAAGAGTAAAATACTTGCTTAGGAAGACACGTGAAAGCTGCAGGATAAACCAAACTCTAGAATAAAATGTCGTTAATTATTTTTTATGTAACAAGCGCTATGTTTTTCCGTTGGCCTGGGATCACACTCCTCAGGGAGGCAGTGGGAAACAGAGACGTCGGAGCGAGCGCCGCCGGGTGCTGCGCCGGGCCAGCCGGCAGGAGGAGAGGCCCAGGGCCGCCTGCGCCTGAACTCTCTCTCTGCTACCTGTCCTGGATTATTAACTCTTACTTTCAAGCTTGTCTTGACATCCCAACGCCCTTTCATCCTGTGCGCCTTTCTAAAAACAACTTTATTAAAATACAATTCACGTGCTGCACAATTCAGCTTCCAGGTCAATTCAGCTTCCAGGTTGTCCGACCTGCATTTCCCCAAAGACTAATGATGTTGAGCATCTTTTCACGTGTTTGTTGGCCATTTGTACGTCTTCTCTGAAGAAATGTCTGTTCGAATCCTTTGCCTGTTTTTCACTTGGGTTATTTGTCTTTTTATTATTGCATTATAAGTTCTGAGCTACTTTTGCAACTGAGGTGTTGGTAGATAAAAAAGAGATTCTTAGAATTTTTGTGATGCTGGTGTTATCCTGATGCTAGACATGAGCTCAGCAGTGTTTCTGGGTGCCAAAATGTCAGGAACGCCTACCAAGGTCATCGGAAACTTTTCCAGGGATCAGGGGGATGTTGTCCAAGACACCAGACAACCTGACACAAAAACTGACATGAGTGTGAAATTCAAAAATGAAGAAAAATACCAATTGCTAATAAATATATGCAAAGATGCTCAAACTCCCTAGTAATAAAATAGACACAACAAAGGACTCTAATAATAATATCATTTTCTACCTATTATATTGGCAAAAATTTTAAAGATTGATCATATCCATTACTCAGAAGGGTTCTCCTACACTTTTGGTGGGATGTAAATTGGTACGAACTTTCCAGATAGCAATTTGATAGTACGTGTGCAAATTTAAAATTTGTGTTCGAGCCGGCAATTTCACTTCTAGGGCTCTGTCTGTGTTAGGCAGCCTAGAAGAAGGCCCCCAGGATCCCCAGCTCCTGGGATTCCTGCCCTCACATAACCCCTCCCCTTGAGTGTGAGTCGGACTGATGAGGTTCACTTCTAACAAAAGGAAAATGGCAGAAGTGGTAAGACAGCCATTCTGAGATCCTGACTTCTGTCTTGGGAGCCTCCCTCTCCCTGTCTCTCCTGACCCGTCCGGAGGACAGCCAGGCAGTGTACAGAGAGGCTCGTCCTGAGAGGAGCCGACCGCGTGAGTGGGCCTGGGAGCGGATCTTCCGAGGCCTCCCAACCACAGGGTCAGTGAGTTTGGAAGTGACACGCCCCCCGACCTTCAGATGAGTCCCCTGTCCTGCTGATGGCTTAGCTTCAACCTCTCTTCCACCTGAGACCTTCAGCCAGATGCGCCCAGTCAAGCCGCACTCGTTAGCATGAAGTAATAAATGTCTGGTTTTTTAAGGCTCCCAGATTTGGGGAAATTGGCTCCACAGCAACAGATAACTAATACACTACCCTAGTACTAACAGCGTTGTTTGTGGTAGTAAAACATTGGAACAACCTATTTTTTTGTGTGTGTGATAGTAAAAGTTGGAAATAACCCATATCTGAGGTTTCATTTTCCTTGGTTTCAGTTACCTGCAGTCAACTGTGATCTGAAAATATTAACTGGAAAATTCCAGAAATAATCTGTAAGTTTTTTAACTGCCTGCCAGTGTGAGTGGTGTGATGAAATCTCACGCCATCCGGGGCCGTCCTGCCCAGGACGCGACTCATCCCTGTGTCCAGCGTCTCCAGGCCATGGATGCTACCTGCCCGCTAGTCACTTAGGAGCTGTCTCGCTGTCACCAGCTTGCCTGCCGAGCACCACAGTGCTTGTGTTCAAGGCACCCTTATTCTACTTAATAATATCCCCGAATCACGAGAGCAGTGATGTGGACAATTCGCATATGCCAGAGAGAAGCCATACAGTGCTTCCTTCAAGTGAAAAGGCGAACGTTCTCCTAGACTTAATAAAGAAAAAGGTCATATGCTGAGGTTGCTCAGATCGGTGGTAAGAACAAATCTTCTATCTGTGAAGTTGTAAAGAAGGATAAGAGATTCCTGTTAGTCTTGCTGTCGCACCTGGAACTGCAAAAGTTTTGGCCAATGGAGCATGGTAAGTGCTTAGTTAAGGTGGAAAAGGCGTTAAACTTGTGGGTGGAAGACGGGAGCAGAAAACATAATCCGCTGACGGCAACATGACACACCGGGAAGGACTGAGCCTGCACGGAGTCCCAGCGAGGGGACACCTGAAACAAGTGACCACATTCACGTCACTTTTGCTACAGTATATTTTTACAACTGTTCTATTTTATTATTCGTTATTGTTAGTCCCTTACTATGCCTAATTTATAAATTCAACTTGGTCACAGGTATGTATGTATCAGAAAAACATGGTATCTATAGGGTTCGGCGCTACCCGCACTTTCAGGCATCAGCTGGGGAGGGGAGGAGAGGGGCTGCTGCAGGGTTGTGGCTAAGTAAATTACCGCTAGGCCATGCAGTGAAAAATAACACAGTCAGTAAAAAGAATAAGATTGATTTAGGTGAACTGACATGGAAACTAAACAAAGCAAGTTGCCAAATAATAATAATGGGATTTTAAAAAATATATATATGTATGATATATGTTATGAAAAACTACATAAAATATTTGTCTGGTATGTGACATAAATTTGAGAGGTGGGAGAAAGAGATAACCAAATGATAAGGAGGGGGCAGTTACAAGGATAGGCTCCGAAGTTAACAAAATAGCTACAAACAGAGAAGAGCTAGAATGATATACACCAGGTTACCTTTGATACAGATGTTCCTCCTGCCAGTGGGATAGAGGGGCAGGTAAAGGAGAAAGACTTTCATTTTTAATCTTTGCAATCTTCTAGGAGTTGCAGATGCATTTCGAGAGCACGTATTTCTTTTGTAATTTAAAAAAACAACAAGGATAAAATACCTTTTGGCTCACAAACTAATTAATGTTTAATGTTACAGCTTAACATTGAAAAATCAAGTGCACTGACTCATTCCCTAGAGAAAAAATGGAAACACTTAAGGACGAAATCAGTTCACATAAAAAATGCTGAAATTTTCTTATGCTGCGTGTTCTAAGACTCAGACAGAGGGCACCATATAAATGCAAAGTATTATTAGATAATATATTTTTTTCTTGGTATCATTTGATGAAGAAAGCTACTGATGGAATATTTTTAGAACTTTCTTGGCCACTAAATTATTATCGCTACCATTATGCAGTTATGATCTATTACAGCAATTTTCAAGCAGTGTGCGGTGGCACACTGGTGTGCAGCAAGATTTTTAAGACATGCAATACCTGACTGTTTAGTTTTAAAAAATGACAACAGTCGACACAATAATTGTCATCTGGTGTGAATGAATTAAAATTATACCTTTGATTGGCAAAAAAGATATGTTTTTTTGATGTGCCGCAGAATCTTAGTAATCAGTGTATATGTGCCGTGAGATGAAAAAGATTGAAAACTGCTGGTCTACTATTATCTTTATCAAGGTTTTCTTTCTCTCTTTGGATTCTATAAGAGCTTTCTCCAAGTCCAGTGTTAGCTTAAAAAAAGTAACTGATGTAAAAGCTCTAGGACAAAGCCCTGGCTGGTACGGCTCAGTGGGTTGAGTGCCAGCCTGCAAACAAAAGCATCGCCAGTTCAGTTCCCGGTGAGGGCACGTGCCTGGGTTGCAGGCGGGCTGGGAGTGCACGAGAGACAACCTATTGATATTTGTCTGACACATCAGTTTTTTCTCCCTTCCTTCCTCTCTCCCTTCCCCTCCCCTTAAAAATAAATAAATAAATAAAATCTTTAAAAGCTCCAGGACATTAATTCTTTACTCCGTAACCATACTACATTCAGAAAAATAAAAAACCGGAACAGAGAACTCAGTACCTTGGTTGAATCACTAGTACATTAGTACATGTACTCTTCTCGAAAATAACTTGCAAAGGCTGACTTTCTTGAAAACACACATTATGGGTCCTTTTAATACCTTAAAGAGAGTAGAGCAAACTGTTAATTTTAAGTGCAAAATTAACAGGTTAAAAAGTCTTTAACTTTCACAGCCAAATTAAAATAATGTAAGTGAAGTTACATTTAGTATCTGCAGGTGCCTAGTATGAAGCACTTGTCCCTAGTGGATGTGTTTATCGCCCCCTAGTGGACACCAGGTAACATGTCAGACCCTCTGACCAAGCAGGCAGTCGAGTTCCCACCTTCTTTTGAAACACAGGTAATTTCTTAAATTTTATGTAAAACAGTGATTGCCCACTACAGCTCAGGTGTCTATGATTCCCCTTCACTACGTGTCATCCAGGACGGATATTCCTGGAGGGCATCTTTGGAATAGGAAGCTGAACATCGGGCCTGTGGATTCTTCTCCGCTGAGAGGAGGAGGGGAAACGTGTGTGGCAAGCGTGTTACTGCCCTTTGTGCCGGGAACTGCGCACACCTTTCACATTCCTCGCCTGGGACTCGCACAGTATCCCTTCGGGTATGTACTTACTCTCAGAAGAGGAAACAGTAGCTCAGTGAGGCTGAATGACCTTTCCAGGCTATGCTTTTTCAACAACACAGCAAGTCTGCCCACAGTGTTTTTTTCAAAGTCGTTGCATTACATTGTTGATGAGATGCCTTAGGAACTAAAATCTTGTTTACATTAATTAGCCTATGGTAGAGTTGGCTTCATTATCCACTGTTTTGCACATCAATGATGTTAAGTGGGGACTTACCTTATAGCTAGAATTTGAATCTAAATTTGAATACAGAGCCCATGTAATAAAATCCACGTGGGCTAGAACAACATAATAATGTAGCAGTGTGAACCTAAAGGTCTCACTAGTGATAACATTTCTCAACTTATTATTTGTTTATGTAGGTGATAACAGCAACACTTATTAATTTCAAAAATACTTACTGAGCACCTACTACAAAAGAAAGATTTGAACCAATATCACAAGTACAAGATTTTTTCAAAGCATAAAAATTCTACCTGCCAACGTCAAATAAAATACCAGCAATCATAATAAATATAACTAGAGCTAACACTTAGAGAATGTGCCAGGCACACTTTTAAACAGTTTAGAACTAGAACTTCCTAGAACTCATAGATCCTCGCAAAAACCCTAGCAGGTTGGGAAAATGTTAGCATTTCCCCCAATTTACACATGGGGAAACTGAGACATAGGGATGTAAATAATTTGCCCAAGGTCTGTGCAAGGAAAGGGCAGAGCAGGATTCCAGACACTGTGGCCTCCAGAGCCCACGCTGTCAATCAAAAAGTCCTATGAGTACAACACCTGAATAAGGACCGAGCGAGGCCGGGAGGCAGGAAAACCACTTTACAGCTTGGCGTGGCAGAGAGAATGAATGAAGGTTTTGGCTCCTACTATTGAGGGGCAGGACTCTAACCCAGGCTCTGTAATTTACTACTTCTGTGACCTTGGGCCAGTTACCACACTTCTTTCAGCCCCAGATCTAATACTATCCGCCCCTCCTAGAGGGAATTATTCTTTTCTTTCTTACCAAGGAACACCATTACCAAGGCACTCTTACAGAATATCAAGCAGCCAGTTAATTTGAGAACAACCAATCGGTTAAATGGAAATGGATTTTAAAAACTGGTTTGTACCCTGGCTGGTGTGGCTCAGTGGATTGAACACAGGCCTGTAAATCAAAAGGTTGCAGGTTCAATTCCCAGTCAGGGCACATGCCTGGGTTGTGGGCCAGGTCCCCAGTGGGGGGCTCATGAGAGGCAACCACACATTGATGTTTCTCTCCTTCTCTTTCTCCTTCCCTTCCCCTCTCTCTAAAAATAAATACATAAAATCTTAAAAAAAATAAAAAATTGGTTTGTATGCAAGTAAAGTTTGTGTCACTGACAAGTATAAAAAGGAAATACTACTAATCATCTCACAATATTTCTTCAAAGACAAGTAAGATAATACTTTTCAGGTACTTCCAACTTTCCTACCACAAAACTACATAAATTCTAAGCAATAATGCAATGAGATCTCTTGTATTATTGCACATGGTTTGAATACTCTAAACTTAAAAAATATTAGCAAAAGCACACAAACATTTAAACTAGTTTTAATTATACCTACCATATCTGCAGAAGAATTGAATAACTACTTTGCACCTATCAGATCTGGTGAATATTTTGCACATCTCTACATTTCTTTCCAGGGAATTCGGACATCTAAAGATGGGCAAAAGTGACTGTAATACAAACAGATTATAGAACAGCACACACTCAATACGGTTGTTTAATTAGTTTAACAAACTAACGCAAAAAGAGTATGTATATTTATAAATGAATAAATTTGTCCTGCATGACATTAAACCAAGTATTAAGTACAGAATAGATTTTATGTTGAATATACTGAAGATTTCCACAATAGAAGAGAAAACCAGGACCACTTATATTTTTACCTTCATTCCCAATTTGCAATTTAAATTTGATACTGTGTTTCTATCTTTCATTTCCACTGCAGCCGACCATTGGTAACTTTGGAAAAACACAGGAGAGAAGAGGACACATCCATATGCTGACCGACAAGAATTCACAGACCTTAAGGCAAGCTGGGAAAATACAATGATAACTATTTAGGGGGGAAAATCAAACTTCTTTACATGATTAATTTTAAAAATTCTATTTTGTTTCACATAGCAATTAAGTTAGCTCAAATAATGCTATCAGATGATGACTGCATTATATGCCTACATTGTCCGTATGAATTATAATATATGTTATATGGACTGCATTCGTTCAGTGCATATTGAATCTGCATATGCATACATATATGTCTATATATCTATATTGAATACATAAAGGTATTAAATCTAAAATCTTGCATGTTGAAATTGTAAAATTGCAAATGCCTACAGGGGCCTTAATTGTAATGCACGAAGTGGCAGAAGGCAATATAAAAGGGAGTAAAAAAAGAACGCAGCAAAATGGTGATCTCTGGCCTTGTCCAAGGAGAGAAACTGTCAGTGTCGGCCAACTACTTCCGCTTGGGTATAAAGGCCCCACACTGTCAGACCTTTTCTGAGTTTTCAAGAGAAGCAAGAACTTCAGATTTTTCTGTGGACTCTCCCAATTTTTAACTGTTAGAAATTATTTCAGTTCTTAAAAAAATACAGTGCAACCCACACAGAACACTTCTGCAGGCTGTGTCTAGCCCTTGGCCACCAATTTGTGACTTTTGATTTAAATCAATTGTGTTTATCTGCATGATTTTAAAGTTTACTATGCTGCTCTAAATTAGCAGTTTCAACCAGGGTGCCACAAGAATTTTTAAAACATGCAGTACTTGACTGTTTTTTCAGGGGCACTGACCTCTTTTCCCTCAGATTGTCAAATTAAAAAAAAGTGACAACAGCCAACACAAGAATAGCCATTCAGCATGAACGAATCAAAATTATACCTATATTTTTGGTCAGATCGGCAAAAAATATATTTTTTGTTGTGCCACAGAATTTTAGTAATTAGTTTATACGTGCCATGAGATGAGAAAGGTTGAAAATTGCTGCTTTAAATGTATTCAGATATGTGCCATCAAGATGAACAGTGAAAGGGACAATTACAATTTTTGGATTTCCTGTAACATACAATCTAGACCAGAAACTTAAACCTCTTTTGTCTTAATAGATGGTGTCTGAACTAACTTTGGTACTTACACCTTTCTCGGACGGGTCTAGCCACAGCTCGTCACTAACTCGTGACAGGGCTTGGACTGCTTTCCCAAACACTGCGGAGAAAGAGAAAGTTGCTGCTCACATTCGTTCTCTCGAACAATAAAAGCAAATCACAAGACCACTTCAGCATTCACAGGACTTAAATTCATAAAGAACAGTGTTTATAGGCTAATACTACAAGTTGCTGTACGAAATACAGTGATAATACCCTTGGCAAAATGCCAGGTTCATAGTAAGCGCTCAATAAATTCGAAGAATGAGTGTGTGAAATGATAACGCGCAGCAGAATCCCTCCTTTCTGTTTGTTTGCAGTGTGGCATGGAGCCACCTGGCGAGCCAGTTTCCGCACTAATGTATTTTTTATTTTATTGTATTGTAATTGTTGTTCAAGTATAGTTTTCGTACTTACGTATTTTGAAACTTGTGTCTTTCCCCCCCCACCCCGGAAAAAGAAAGTGTAAAAACAAGAAATGGAGAGGTTGGTTTGAAGGGTTTGAATAATTTGGTGGCAAAGTCAGAACCGTGGTGACGGAACTTGGAGGCACGCACGCACGCACGAAGCACCTCCGATGTTGGAGGGTTGTGTGAAAGGTGTCGGATCTTCCCACGCAACACGCTTAGCTGTCCTTTCAGAAACAGGTGAGGGCTGGTGAAATCCCCGTCTGATCTCGTGTGACATTTTCATGTGCTTATGAGTTATGAAGAAAAAAAAAAAAAGACGTAGCAAACAGATACGGCATGTTGTGCTGCAATAAAAATGGACGGCCATATCAATCTATGGAAAAGGAGAAACAAGGAAAAATCATGGCAGAACATCAGATGATGATGCTTATGAATTTTAAGTGTGGGAGTTGGGGGTGCGGGCCTCACACTGAGAACAGCTGATGGCCTTTGAACAAAAGGAAAAACAAGAAGGTAGAGGCGATGTCCGTCTTTTTTTACCGCTTCAATTTCACTCCTTTTCCACGGAGCTGCCTAAGGCAGGCCTTCCGTCCAGCCACGGAATACTTATTGCGCAGCTACTACGTTCCCAGGACGACGCACGGCAATGGCGGTACAGTGACGAAGGAGACAGGGAGAGATCGCGCCCTCGCGGCGCTTCGGGTCGAACCAGATCAAACAGTCACACAAAGAACTGCTCGTTAGGGAGCGAGGGACACGCGGCCAAAGGGGACTTCCTGTTCCGAAGCCGTCCTCAACGCCGGGAAGCCAGCCCCAACACTAGACGCCTTCCAAAGATCGTGGTCAGGGTTCAACCTGAGAGGAGCCACTGCTTTTCTAAACTCGGGCTCTCGCGAGTCCCGCGCGTGTTTCAAGGACCACGCGCGACCATCGTCCCTGGACACTCCCGTTCACGGAGCGCTTTGCGTGCGTTTCCATCTCATCCCCGCAACAGAGATGCTCTATGTGTCACCTGACTGAGGAAGAAACCTGAGCCGCAGCGTGATTCAGTGGCGTGTCCCTGGTCGTAGATTTAAAAATGGTGGGACTAAGATAAAGACCAGGTTTGTGTTTTTCCCATGACGCTAAAATACTTTAACTGTTCGAGCATTATTTCCCCCCCCCCAGCCCGCCCCACTCAGTATCTGCCCGATTTTGACGCGCGAGGGTGCGACTTCATTTCCTAGACAGCTATGGAAATATCAATATTGTGCATAAATCGAAGCACATGGGCCTCCTCTTCCCCCCAGAAGCTAACGGGACCGTGGGGGTGGGTGCGCGCTGGCTCTGGGGAGACCTTGGTGTCCTCAGCCCTTCTGCAGAAAGGAAACCGGGAAGAAGTGTGTGCGGATGGTGGAAGGAACTCCCCCATGAACTTCGGGCTTTCCCTTTTTGTCCCTAGCTAGGAAAAAAGACTGCTCCACCTTTAACCTGACTGCCGTTCATCCCGCACTTCAGCATGGCTGCAGGCCCTAACCAGCCGGGTCGCAAGTGCGCCTCGACTCGACGCCCCGGGTTCCCGGATGTGGCCCGAGCCTTCAGAACCTACGAGATCTCACCCCTCCCCTCCACTTCCACTCTTTCCCCGAAAGCAGCCACGCTTTACAGCGGGGAAGGGCCTCTGCGGGCCACCGTAGAGCGGTCTCCGCAGTCCTCATTTCCTATTGGTCGTAGGCGAGGTGGGCGGGTCGCCCAGGAGTCTGAGGAAGAGGGCGGTGGCGGTTGTGGTAGCTGAGCGGATCCCAGTGACAGGATGGTGAGGATGGCAGCTGCGGCGACCGAAACCTGGCCCTCCGCCGGGGGGGCTGCGTCTTAGGGAGCCACTGGGAGTGTCTGGGCGACGGTTTGGGCGATCTCGGAGGCCTGGGCGGGCGCGGCCCAGGCCCGGCCCGGAGGAAGGCCCTGGGGGAGGGAAGGGAGATATGGGAGCGGCCACTTCTGGGTGCAGCCGGCTCTGGCCTTGCACCCCCGCCCCAAAAGCCAGAGGACGTGTTGGGGGAAAGGGGCCCCTCACTGCTGCTAGTCCTGTCTCGAGACCCACATGCCGGAGCCGGGAAAAGCCTTTGGCTCTGTGCTTCGACTGTCCCCGAGAAAGGGGCACGGTTCCCCTGCGTTTCCAGACGTTTCCCTACTTCTTCCCCGCAAAAGGCACCTCCCGCTGGTTGGGGTGTACGGGTTACCACCCCCCGTTGGCGATAGCTGGCTACTCGGATTCAAAACGGGAAGCGGCGAGCAGGATCCCTCACCCAATGTAGTTTGGCACCTAAGGAAAGGGGATAGAAACGATCCCTTTCGCCCCCGAAACAACGTGCAGCTGCCATTGCACTGTGGCAGTGTGTTCGCAAAGGACTGCATTTTTGGCTCTTCGAATTGCTGGAACTACTGGTTTACCTAGGATGCCGCGACCCTTTAGAGTAGGGTCCCTTAATAGTCTGTGAACTCCTTGAAATCGTTTGGAAAACTTTGAGAATATGTGCGGTTTTCTGGGTAAAGGGCCAGTGTTGGCGCTAACGGAGTAGTTTGGGGAGCTTCACTTCGTTCATTCATCAGATGGGCCCCGCCTGCCACGGGCCCGGCCGTCACCCTCTCCCCGCAGTACGTTGCTACGCCTAAGACCTTCCTGCAGAAAAACTCGGGGAGCTGCTACTGCCAAGGGCTCATAGCTGGAATCAGTGATCAGAGGTGCCCGTGACCCCTTGAAAAGTTGAGAACAGTTTCCAAAGGAGCTCTGACGATCTTGGTGTTTGTGTTGATGAGGCTTAACTGTAAAGGAACTTTAATTTCTGACGGGTATGCATTAAATTTTTAAGATTATCACAAGACTATGACAAACATAGCCTTCGAGGTGGCTTGTAGACCTCACAGAGATGTATGGTATACGCTTCTGCATATCATGTAAGAAGCTTTCATCTCGCCTTCGATTTTTGCTTAACAGACTCCAGTTTAGAGCAGTTCATTTTACAGTAATTTTGAGACAGTAAGTCCTGGGAGAAGAAGGAGTTTCCCAACATGTTTTTGAAGTCGTGTTTTGTTTTGTTTTGCTTTGCTTTGCTTTGTTTTTGAGAGGCGAACACTTTTTGAGGGTAGTTGTACTGGCATATCACTTTTCATGTCAAATAGACCTGGGCAAAATGTAGCATTAGCTGATTCTTTTATAATTAAAAGCATTTTATTTGGCAAAGGAAACTGGAAGCATTCAACGCTTAGTAGTATCCAAGAGTCTGAGGGCAGCAAACTTCGATGTGGGGAGGGTCCATTTTCATCTGGAGGGATGTGTTTGTTTTTATCATCTTTGGTTGGCGACTTCATCGCTTGATATTTGTGGTTGTGTTAGATCGCCTATTCAAAATAATGACCTAACTGCGGCATAATTTTACGACCAGAATTTTTAACGTAAGATAATTAAAATTAATATACTTGAGGAATAAGTAAGCCATAAGAATCTGGAAAATGTTAGCTTTCATTTAAGCCATGACTGCTGAGTTTTCTGAATTGTCTTATACAATTCTAAACAAAAAGGGGAAAATGAAGGGGATTAGAGTCAATGTGGAGAATAAGTTTAGGAAAAAAATCGACAAGGCAAAATTTATTAAAAGTGTGTGTGCGTGCGTGTATGTGTCACGTTTAAGCAAAGCTGATTTTTAACATTTTCTTTCATAACACTCTGAAATCATTAACAATTGTTTGCATATTCATTTGATAAAAGTTTTTTTGTTCTTTTTTTGGTTTGTTTCTTTTTGTTGCTTTCTTTTAACATTGGTCATGTTTCACCCTTTTTTTTTTTTTTCATTCCCCCTGTCTGCAATCAACTTCTTCATTCCACTAAGGCTGGGCACAGAGTAAGTTTCTTCTCTTAGCTCCTCCCAATAATGGTGGTTGGGTGTCTGATTACTGGGATTCTCACCCTTTATAGTCTTAGTCAAATCGGAAATAACCCAATTTCTATGCTTTGATTGGGTTGGTTCTTTGTTTGAATTTAACAAGACTGCCATTTCCGGAATCTTTTGCTCTCTTAAAAGCTATGTCTAACCTGCATTGTCAAAGTGTGGAATTTGGGCAAGGGCACTCCTTAAAGTATGACACTTGTTTTGTGACATTATTCCCCCTCTCACTTTGTCACCTGTAGGAAACCAGAGCCCTAGTTAGGATCCTTACTAATCTGAAATAATTGCTGCGTGGTCATTCATACAGTTACATACTTTTAGAATGTTGATGGTCTCGGCACATGGGCATAATCCACAGTACATTAGAGAATTTAGGTTGTCAACCATAAAGTACCATGTCTTACTAGTGCTCTTTCTAGTTCATTAAGATAAAACAGCTCATTCATTTTTAGCCCCAAACATTTTTAACCTAATACAGATATGTACCCTTTTATGAGTTTGAGGCTATTTTTTTAATAAAGAAATCTACTTTTTACCTTTTTCTCAAATACCAGCTTTCCACATTAACTATGTACTTCAATCCGTATTTGAAGGGGTCTCCCTCTAAAGATGAAGATTGTTCTGTTTCCAGGTGCTTTCGTATTGATTACCAATGAAGGTGGGACCTTCGTGGTGGTTTTTAGTTTTACAGATGTTTTATCCGTCTGGATTGAAAGCATATTAAGTCATTGAGCAAATACCAGCTGAAACTACTCTTTATAAAGAGGAAACTTGCTTAACAATTTATTTTAAAGTGCTTAATTTTACTGCAGTTACTCTACTTCCTGATAACAATTCCTTTCCTTTGTAATCCCTTTGATATTTGTTGCCAGATCAATCAAGCTTGGTTTAATAATAATTTTAATTTCACACATTTTGTTTTTTATTAATTTCAATTTACAAAGTCGGTGGTGAACCACCATTTTCTGCTTTATCTTATTTTAGATATTTAATGTTTTCTTTGACATTAGGGAATAGTCGTGCCTTTTTTAAAAGCAGTGAAAGGGCACGTACATTCATGAATGGGACGTCTGTGTGGGGAAACATGCTGTCATAAAATGAAGGTGCTTATACTAATCAACGTGAAGAAATTGTCCTTTGGAGGACAGATTTTTTTTATTTTTATTTTTTAAATATTTTATTTATTTATTTTTAGAGAGATGGGAAGGGAGAGAGAGAGGAAGGGTGAGAAGGGTCAAGTGTGAGGGATACATTGATCAAGTGCCTCTTGCATGCCCCCAACTGGGGGCCTGGACCACAACCCAGGTATGTGCCCTCACAGAGAATCGAACCTGTGACCCTTCGGTTCACAAGCTGGCACTCAATCCACTGAGCCACACTAGCCATGGCAGGAGAGCAGATACTATCTTTCAATGACCTTTTTGACAGTATTCTGTTAAATAACTGAAAAAATGTTTAAATGTAAAATCTCTAAAATTAAAATTTTACAGGATTAAGAATTTTTATCATCCCAGACTATGTTCCTCCTGCTGAATTCATCACTTGTTTAGCTGATCTCTTTTTTAATGCTCTAGTGCACATGAAAGATTGCGAAAATGTTATTTTAAGTTTGGAAATTAAACAGAGTACATAAGCAATTTAATCTAGACAATGAACATATGACAGTGAGGGTTTCTCATAATGAAAGAAAGAGAAGATGAAGATTGTAATTCAGAAGCACACAGTTGCCCTATTGAAACTTTTGAAGCATACGCTGTCTTTATTCTTCTGTAATGTGCGACTATTAGTTTTAAGTGGCAAATATGGTAAATGTTGGCTATTGTTCCTTAAAGTAGTTATCAGTCTAGTAAACAGAAAGTATAGAATTAACTTTTTTTCTCTATCATTACATTTCTAACAAATCTCTTTATTAATGTCCCTGGAATCAGTACATATGCACTTACATTATAAGTGCAGAAATATGAATTACCGTATCAGTCTTCAAAAATTCCAAATTCCATAGGGCCCAGTAATATATTTTCATTTTGCAATTTTGTTATTCAGTGTAATCAAGCTCTTTAGAAAGCTTGATTTTATTCTTGGTAACTAGAATGGTACGTATTGTATGGCATATTTGTGATAAAATGAAAAAAGATTGATTTAGAACAGAATACATTATTATGTGCATTATATGTGCGTTTGTCTAAATGGTCATGATAAGGAATTGTATGAATAACTTCCACTCTTTCGTGTTCTGGAATCTCTGATTAATTTAAAATGGGAGTTACTAGAAGAAAGTATCTTGTTTTGACATCATGCTTAACATTACACTCTGTCTCACCTTGACACTTTGAAGTTGGTGTTGGTATTGGGAGACCTGCACATCCCACACCGGTGCAACAGTTTGCCGGCGAAGTTCAAAAAACTGCTGGTGCCAGGGAAGATTCAGCACATACTCTGCACTGGAAACCTTTGCACCAAAGAGAGCTATGACTATCTGAAGACCCTGGCCGGTGATGTTCATATTGTGAGAGGGGACTTCGATGAGGTGATATATTGCGCTTTCCTTCCCAATATTTCCTTTTCTTTCTTCCGTTCTTTTTCTTTTCTTTTTTTTTTTTTTTAGATTTTATTTATTTTTAGAGAGAGGGGAAGGAAGGGAGAAAGAGAAACATTGCTTGTCCCTTGCACGTCCCCAACTGGAGACCTGGCCCACAGGCCAGCCATGTGTCCTAACCAGGAATCGAACCGGTGACCTTTCGGTTTGCAGGCCCGGTGCTCAATCCACTGAGCCACAACAGCCAGGCCCATTATTTTCTTTTCTTGATTTTATCAAGAAAGTTTTATCCTTTAGACCAGTTTCTCAGCTATGAAAGATCCTTTTTTATTTTCCAAATGTAAAATTACTGCACATACCCCTTCCCATTTGAAAATCACTGATTTTAGACTGCTTGATAAACATATTAAATACTTGTTCTAACGAAATCAACACAAAATAAAGTGGTTTGTCACTATTTTATACTACTATCATTGTTTATAATTTTTTGTTTTGAACTTTTTGCCACCACCTGTACTACTCTGGTCCGAGCACCAGATCACTTTCCTGTATTCCGGCCTCCTGATTCTACCCTTCCTCCCTCCACAGCTTGTTCTCCAAGTAGCAAGCAGAGTGACCTTTCTAACGTGAAGGGCAGCTCACTAATCTGTTGAAAACCCTGCCGTGGTTCTCTGTCAGAAGTATTAACTAAAGGGATATGAGGAAGTGTGAGGTCATAGAACTGTTCTAGATCTTGATTGTGGTGGTGCCGACATGACTGTATGCATTTGTGAAAACCCCTGGAATTGTACACTAAAAAGGACAGTTTCACTGTATGTAAGTTATATCTCAATAAACCCGATTAAAAAAATAAGTTAGAAGTTCTGGGGTTCCAACTTTACCCATTGATTACAAGGAAAATTTAGGCAAATATGTCCTTTCTGGCCCTAGTTTCCTTCTGTGAAATATGATTGGCAGAGATGACTTCTGAGACCCCTGCCAGTACTAACACTGTATGATTTAGAATGATAAATGTGATTCTCGTATAAACATTTATGTAGGATTCCTGGAAATACAAGCATTTTCGTAAGTCATTTCACTTCATTGGTCCTTTTTAATGGGGGTCCTTTATGTCAAACTGAATGACCATAGTGTTGGTTTTGTTTTTTTCTGGTGGATTTTAAAAGGTTTGAGTAAACTAGACGTGGCACAGAGGTGAAAGACACGGGGATGAGAAGGGAAGGGGCAAACTTCTTGTCAGTAATGAGAATGTAGGTCCGGTTTGTTAAAAACATTAGGAATTCTGTTTGTGTTATGCTCAAGACAGTTTCAGTACCAAGAATTCAAATTTTTGCTATAAATTTGCTAAAGTCACAGACCCTGGAATCATGTACCAGTTTGAATCTTGGCTTAACGACTTAGTAATGGTTGTTAACCTCAGGTTATTTTAGCCTCAGTTTTAACCATGCCTCAGTATTTTATGAAATGGGGGTCAGAATAGAACCTACCTCTTAGGATTACTTGTAAGTATTTGGTAGGTTGACATTTATAAAGCCCTTAGAATAATTTGTTATTCATACTAAGTACTATGTGTTTTAACTATCATCATTTTCAGCCATCTGTATAACTGTTAAAGCCTGCAGTATAATTTAAACTCACCGTAGCTTACAGGTCATATGCCTAGGATTCTTAGGTAGAGGAACTCACAGATTTGGGGGAGTAATTATTTTCTACAGCATGCTCAAAGTAATCTACACTCTATAAAAATACACACAAGAAGGAACTGCATGGAAGTTCTGGTTATGTTTTGAGCATAGTTACAGCCTTAGAGACTGAGAAGAAATCAGATATTTAATCAGTATGTTGGCTGTGGAGCAAAACATCCATGAGATCAAATATTTAAAAACAGGTTGGTTTGTTTTTTTCTGCCCTGGTCTGGTGGCTCAGTTAGAACATCGTCCCGTACACCAAGAGGTTGTGGGTTCGATCCCAGTCAGGGCACATACATACCTTGTGGGTTCAGTCCCCAGTTGGGGCATGAATGGGAGGCGTCTGGTCCACATTCCTCTCTCTCCGTGTTTCTCTCTCTCCCTTCCTCTGTCTCTTCAACCAATAAACATATCCTCAGGGGGGGCTTTTAAAAAATACAGGCAGGGCTTTTGAACGTAGGTATCTCTAAAACTTATTTTCCTTATGTCAATTTTGTATTTTAGAATCTGAATTATCCGGAACAGAAAGTCGTGACTGTTGGGCAGTTCAAGATTGGCTTGATCCATGGCCATCAGGTTATCCCGTGGGGAGACATGGCCAGCCTGGCCCTGCTGCAGCGGCAGTTCGACGTGGACATTCTCATCTCAGGGCACACACACAGATTTGAAGCATTTGAGCATGAAAATAAATTCTACATTAACCCAGGTTCTGCCACTGGGGCGTATAATGCCTTGGAAACGTAAGTGTATGTAATTTGGGAATTTGGGGGTTTTATAAACTTAATAATTGCATGTGTGATATTTCATTAAAAATGCAACCATTTAAATAATTAGAGCCTTTTTGGTGATTATTATTTTTAATATGTAACAACCATATTTCTTCTGGAATCCAAATTGTCATCTTAAATTGAAATTAACAGTGCTACTGCTTTTTAGTTTAAAACGCTGACAGTATTTATATTTTCTTCCAGAAACATTATTCCTTCATTTGTGTTGATGGATATCCAGGCTTCTACAGTTGTCACTTACGTGTATCAGCTCATTGGAGACGATGTGAAAGTAGAACGAATCGAATACAAAAAATCTTAAAGCCCAGCCTGCCCTGATTTTTGTTTTTTTCTTTTTTTAATTCCCCTGTTCAAATCAAGTAATTAAACATTTAAGAGCCACAAAATTGTATCACTTTTATAATATTTTGCAGTAAAATACATCGTCCTCTGTTAATACAATGTTCTAAGCTTCTTGTAAACTATTAAGAATTTATTTAGTTTAAGTATATGATTTCTATGAAAAAATGTCCACCACACAATAAATGGTCACATGTTAAGAAAAATTTATCCTTGTAAATATCTTCAAAGTTGATATTTAGGACTTTATTATAAAAGCAGTGCATGAGGAAAAGGAATCTGGACTTTCTTGTACACATTTTCCTCTTCTCCAGTAATAAAGTTACCTTTCATTTACACTTTCTCGGTAAACTGCTCTGATTTTTAAAAACCATGAAAATGAGAGATCAGATGAAACTGTGGACAGGGATTGAAGTGATGAGATGGGCAAGATGCCCCTTCAGAGCATTCTCATTTCTTACAACATTCTGAATCATAATGCTGAACTCGGATTTCGCTTTATAAATAAGATGCCACACGGACAGAGTAAATCAGCAGAGATTCTTCAGACTGCTGCTTTAAATTGCACTGTTCCTGCCCTGGCTAGTGTGGCTCAGTGGATTGAGGACTGGCCCGTGGACGGAAAGGTTGCAGGTTTGATTCCCAGTCAGGGCACATGCCTGGGTGTCAGGCCAGGTCCCCCGTTGGGGGTGTGCAAGAGGCATCTCTCTCTACATCATAGTTTCTCTCTCTCACTTTGTCCCTCCCTTCCCCTCTAAAAATAAGTCAATTAACTTAAAAAATTGCCCTATTCCCACTTTTCAAGTTGGAACAAAAAAGTTTTTTGAAACTAATGTTTAGAAGGGAAGAATAATGCAAAGAATCCTCTCATTGGTACATCTGCTCTTTAGTGTGAGAGGCCAAGTGTTTGTATGGCAATTTTCATAAAATAGGGCAAGTTAAAATTTCCATTTTTAAGTTGTATTCAAGCAGCAAATGTTTATTAAGCATCTTCTTTGCAAGCCAGGGTGTTATCTCTGTTAAGTACTATGCCGTATTAGGATATTTCAAGAGTTTTCCTCAACCCAGTCAAGAAAATATTTGTCAAATATTCCAGTGTTGCTGTTTTAGGGCTTATTGTAAACAGAAAAAGAATTATTCAGTGTATTCATCAGATTTAAAGAAAAAATAATTCCATTTATGTGACAAAAAATTTAATTGTATCAAGCTAGAAATAACATTATTACACACAGACTTTATTTCACAAATATCATTGCAACATAGAACTATATCAAGCCAATTACGTTGCTACAAAAGTTTCTGAACAAACTGCCCTGGCTGGTGTAGCTCAGTGGATTGAGCACGGGCTGTGAACCAGGCATCGCAGGTTCGATTCCCAGTCAGGGCACATGCCTAGGTTGCAGGCCATGTCCCCCAGCAACTGCACATTGATGTTTCTCTCTCTCTCTCTCTCCTCCTCTCCCTTCCCTCTCTAAAAATAAATAAATAAAATCTTTAAAAAAAAAGTTTCTGAACAAACTAAAATTATTTAGCAACTTAATGGTATATAACAATACTGTCCTAAATGTAGGGAGAGGACACAGTTCACAACCCCTACCCCTACCTTTGGCATTTCAGTACACAAGACAAGGTCGTCGGGTTACATCAGATGTTCTCCCTGTTCCTCAACTGACATTGATTGCATACACTTACTTAGTGACTCTTCCTTCTTTTCTCCACTCATGTATGATTCAAAATCGTTTGTAGAAACTGAAGACAACAAAAAAGGGTTGGAAACAATTATTTCAACCTGAAAACTGGAATTTATATATAAGAACAACCTTCCAAATGACCTATCTTGTTGATAAACATTTAGCAAAAAACTGCCTATAATTTGTCAAACTTAGTAACACCCCCTCCCCCAATCTCGTTTTAAATGAGACACCCATTGTGTTCCAGCCAAGTCATGAAGCAAGCTCTCTAAGCCCTTTGCTTTTTGGACTCCTGGTTAGAGGGAAGTTAGTTTCAGCATGCCCCATGTTCTTTCATTTCCTTCTCATCTCTCGGGGACCACAGGGACCTTTCCCTTACCTGGGGCTTCCTCCAGCTGTTCTTTTTGGAACCAGACTCACCCTGATCCCTGCCATTCCCCTCACTTCCTGGACAGGCCTAGGGTGTCACGCAGAGCAGAGCTGAGTGGTGCTGTCACATGGCAACCGGGCACCAGCTCAGGAGGCCTGACCTCCCCATTTCCTATCCGCTTCCCTACTCACTGTGGTAGTAACTAGAAAGTTACTTCCACTTCGTTCTTCCCACTTTATCAGTTCTGAGGAACACTTCTGAGCATTTGGTCCTTCTTCCTTTCTGCCTTTTTCTTTCTGTGGCAGTCTGTGATGGTGGCAGGAGGACCCTGTATGCGGACCCTTCCCAACTCTGGGTTGGTCGGAGTCGCTCGGGCACCTGCCTGGCTGGCACCTCCACTGGTCTGTTGACGATTACAATGGTATCGGTGGTGACAGCCCTCTGTACCCTATTTGACGCTGCACAAAATATGTTGTCCATCCAACAATGACACTACTTCATAAAAGAAGTATTAGGCTTGAAAAGGTCATGGTTTTGTGAATCTGGGTTTCGATAAATCCTCTGTTAAGTATCTGACCTTGCTATTATATCTTTATTTAGAATTAGAAATACCTTGAATCTTACTCCTCTGAGCAGTGTGTTCTTTTAAATGAGAGAAGAAATATATTTCATGTTTCATTTTGTTTGGAGCAATAAAAGCAAATCACATTCTAAATTTTCAACGTCTTCGGTAATAAAAATGAATCCAAATCGGGTTTAATATTTTGTAAGCATAAGATGTTTAAAGATGCATTTTTTAAATTCCACATTTACCTGATTGCATGAACAGTCTTCCTGTTTTTCTAGAAATCCTCAGTGACTTATATCTTGTCTTAGACACATATCCAGTTTTTAGTCTGTAAGAAAGGGAAGTATCTTAATGGGAACCTGCAGAGTGAACAGCTGCCTAATACATGTGGAAGACCACACCAATCCTCTTTATTAAGCTGCCAGCATCACCAGAGACCCGTTCAGCCCCCAAATTCTCCTGAAATGCAAGGCTAACTATTGTACATTTTGAATAATTAGGCTTACCTCTCTTTTCCCCTCTTTTTGTCTATAGTATTCCCCTGTGCAGAAGCAACCATATCCTTCTGCTCTTGGAAGTGTTTGTATTACTTTGAATTTCAGTGGGAATCACTGCAAAGGGCAGTCTTCCATATCTCCAGCTGGTCAAGAAATGTTGATAATTCCTCAAAATAAGTTCCAAAAGATGTGGCATATCCCAGTCAGCTCAGCAAAGTGCCTATAAGATATCCTTTTCCCCTGTGATGATGATGCAGCTTTTTGTCCAACCTATTCTGGACTTAGCAAAGTGAACATAATAGGGGTCCCAAGCTTTAATATCATCGAGCTACCCTCCAAATAAAATCTGGTACATTTTCCTCCTTTCAAACAGTAAGATACAGACCCTCCTTTGTTTCTCACTGGTCGCCAAAGGGAATGCTGTTTTGCAGGTGCAGCTGCAGTGTTGGAAGGCCTTGAGTCCTCTCTGTCCAGCTGGTGTCGCCATGTAGTACAGGGGTAATGCCGCCTCTGCGAGTGACAGGAACTGAGGGGGCTCCTGTGATGAGTGACGACACCTGTCATACAAATCACCTCCGTTAGGAGACCCTCTCATCTCTTGTGACGGCGAGTCAGAAACCAACGGCGGGTGCACCTGCCTGGCTTTTGCGAGTTGTGCTGGATCATATGCATGTACTGCCTCTTCATTAACACCCTCAGGTAGTTCACGTTACAGACCTTAGCGATGCCGCACGGGTAACGCTTCTGGCCTGTGGCGAGGTCTGGATGCTGAAAGAGAGGGCGGAGCTTACAAGGGCTTTTATCTGAAAGGATGAATGTCCAGCAGAGTTGCACCATCTGCACATTTTACTTAAGCAAACCCAACTATGTTAATTTGGCCGGACAGAAAGAAAGAAATGGCCATTTAAACAGTACAAGTAACTCTGCTTGCCATTTCCATTCATGTGATCCACATGCCCCTCGAGGTTCAAGAACTACTGCCCTAGAAGAATAAGGAAAATATGAATTTGCCATTTTGTCAGTGAGCCTTTTGTGTGTGATGCATCTTTTTAAAAAACTGAAGTTATTGCGATGACATTGGTTAATAAAATCATATAGGTTTCAGGTGTAGAATTCTATCACACATCATCGGTATGTTGTACTGTGTGCTCACTGCCCCAGGTCAGTGAGTCTTAACTCCACGTGGCTCTCTGTGAGTGTGGGCATCTCACCCTCTATGTAATGTAGGATGTAAAAGCAGCCCAATTACTCTTAGTTTTTCTGAAGGAACAATCTCTTCTAGCACTAGAAGAAAAAATGTATTGGGCAGACTGCAGGGTAGTCTGATGGTCTCTGACATAAGTAATTTCGACTAAGATCTTCACTGTCCTTGCTGATTGTAGAGGTTAACACTTGCCTAAAATGCGAGATTCCAGAACATATGCATATATGCAAACAATATGTACACACACAGGACTTCCTGAACTGGATGGGTAGTAATCCAGGGAAAATTCAAAATAGTGGCCAGAAAATCTATACCGGTTGGTACAAACATTTAGTAAGCCTACTTTATTTCGTGTTGCTCTGGAGAGGAGACTCTGGCAGCCATGTACGGTCTTTAATGGGTACTAGAGGACAACAGTTGTGTTAAAGGCTTACTGCCATTTTCTTGCTTGCTTCTAATTTTGTAGTCCTTGAACAAAATCTTTATGAGGTCTGGTTTCCATCTCTAGAATGGAACTTTCCTCGAGCGTCTTTATGTTTGGGGTACTGAGTTTCCTGCATAAAGGTACATCAGATCTGAAGTATCATACAGCTCTTATTGTTATGATAAGGAATATATAATGATTTACTCATTCATGGGGTTTACCCAACAGATACGTACGGAATCCCATGCAATATGCTGGGTGCAGCTAGTCTTCTGCAGCTCCTTGCCCTCTAAGTCGGCAGTTTCCAACCAGGGTGCCACCGGAGTATTTAAAGCATGGAATACCCGACTACGTAGTCAGGGGCACTGGCCTGTTTTCCTTTAGATTGCCAAATAAAAAACTGACAACAGCCAGAAAAGCAATAACCATCTGGTGTGAATGAATCAAAATTAGACTTACTTATTTTTTGTCAGATCGGCAAAAAGTATATTTTTGATGTGCTACAGAATTTTAGTAATTAGTGTGTGTGTGCCATGGGATGAAAAAGGTTCAAAATCATTGCTCTAAGTAGCTTGTCTTCAACAAAAAGTTCAGCCCTGCCCTGACAGGTGTGACTCCATTGGGTGGGCACTGGGTGCAAAGCAAAAGACTGGCAGTTGGATTCTGGGTCCGGGGCACAGGCCTGGGTTGTGGGTTCAGTCCCCGGAAACGCATATGAGTGGCAACTCATGGATGTTTCTCTCCCTTTCTTTCTCCCTCCCTTCCCCTCACTCTAAAAATAAATAGAATCTTTTTTTTTAATATTTTATTTATTTATTTTTAGAGAGGGAAGGGAGGGAGAGAGAGAGAGAAACATCAATGTGCGGTTGCTGGGAGACATGGCCTGCAACCCAGGCATGTGCCCTGACTGGGAATCGAACCTGCGATGCCTGGTTCGCAGCCCGCGCTCAATCCACTGAGCTACACCAGCCAGGGCAATAAATACAATCTTTTTAAAAAGAAAGTTCAGCTCTCAGTACAAAGACAATTGGTATTTAAATAAAGCACTGGCAGGTAGTTAGCATACCTTTAGAAAGGACACATCTGTAATTGACTTAGGAATGTGAATTGTTTGAGTTTGAGGAGTTTTCCATAACTCTGGTAGCTTGACTGTGTGGGGATTCATTTTGTGCCCATCTTTGATTCCACCTGTAGGCAAGGACATTAATTGTGTGACTTTCATGAGAAAGATCAGTTCAACAAACTAATTATTACGATCTGTGTATTTTTGCATATGGCAATGATTATTCTGGCGTGGTGGCACAGATCACTGTTAAAATACGAAGAGACTAAATGCTATGCCATTTGGTTGTAAAGCACAAAAATCTAAGATATTTATCAATATACCTCCTGTACATGTATCATTATGTATGGACTACATTATTTTGAACTCAGCTGACATGCAAACTCATGTTTTTTTTAGTTTATCGTACGTCAGATCATACTAAACAGGAATATATACGCAGGATTTGCACTTTAAATATTTGTAACAAAATTTTATCATTCATTTGACTTTAGTATTTAGTTTAAAAATTCTACTCTGTACTGTACTCAAGATAGAATGATACTAATTTAATCCCTTTAATGAGACGGTGTTAAAGAGCTCTGCAGAAGTTTATCAAAACTATTTTTACATAATTTCAGTTATCGCGTTGTTTTAAATGCTGATGTGGGCTGATTGAAAGGATAATCTTTCAATAAAAATGAAAGTTGAGACATCTTCCCAGAAGAATGGGAACTAGTTTTCAGTTTCAGACATATTGAGACCAGTAACTTACTTAAGGGTATAAACTTCAGTAGCAGTTAGGGGGAAGGCCATATCTGGCAAATTTACTCAGGAAATAACTCTTCGTGACATTTCCCTTCTCCCCACCCCTCCCCCAACTGATGTGCCGTCACTATAAATTAGTTTGCATTTTCTTGAGTTTGATACAAATGGAAATGTACAGTATATATTGATGTTTTATCTTGTTTGGCTTTTTAACCTAATAAAATTAGTTTGAAATCCTTCCATGTGAGTATAACAATAGTTCATTTTTATTATATTCCATTGCATGTATGTATAAACCACAATTTGATTCTACATCTACCTGTAGATGGACATTTGGGCTGTTTCGGGCTATTACAAATAAAGCTGGTGGGACAGACTTTAAGTTAAAAGCTTTTACTTAGTAAAGTAAATTAATTAAGCACAGTTTTGTTTCAATATTATTGACAACAAAGGCCACTATAATTTTACATATATAACTTTAAATTTAGTTATTTCTTTAAGATTTGGGCAAATCAGATATTGCTAACTAGTTTGCCAACAAATAGAAAATCATGTGGAAATTGGTATTATGGCTCTTAAATCATAATTTAGAAACTATAATAATAAAGTGAGTAGCAAGTGAACATTTCAAAAGTTTACTTTTTAAAATTCTTTTTCAAGTCATAAATGTG